>DF819255.1:0-174395 GCA_000836175.1 Taphrina flavorubra JCM 22207 | reverse complement strand
GTCAAGACTCACTTTCAAATGGCTTTGACAATTGTGGCGGAAGCATACATGGACTCGGGCCACTTTGTCGAATGGAGCACCTCTGAGACCATGGTATCTCTCTCAGAGTCGGAAACCTCCCTATGGATGGAGTTTCTGCCATCGGAACATCCTATTTTATTTCACTTCCTTTGCAATCTTCGAGTACAGCTGGGAATGTATGCCGAAACATGGGATTTCTGCGAGCTTGGTGTTTGGATGTACCAGTCTGCGGACAATGCCGCACGCCTGGGTCGCGTTCTCATTCAATTGGTTGGCTACACATGCCATTACCTCAAAAACGGCGGCGGTGTCGCATTCAGTAAGTTGAACAGAGCGAACCAAAATCTCAACGAACACATCCAGGCGGTGCAGAACCGACCATGCTACGTAGGTAAGTTGTGGACTCCACCACCAAGAATGTATCAGTACCGTTCAAACCTCTATGCGCACGCGAACACCCGTCGCCCGTACAGAATCACGCCGGAGGACTGCGATCTCGCGTTTAAAGCAAGATCCACCTCAACAATGATCTTTCCTGCTGATCTGGAGCGAAATCCATAGACTCTATAGACCATAGATCGAATAGAGCCACCTTGAGAACGTTTTCTCCATAGAATATCAAAGATAACTAGAAAATTACATCGTGACCGTGTTTGAAACTCATTATAACTCAATGACACATTGTAAAAGCTGGATTCTTGTCGATTGTACAAGGTTGACGAGTTATTATAAGTTGAATCGAGGTTTTAGGGCACTAGAACATATTTGCGGCTTTAAATGAAATAGAACAAAGTGACGTGATATACTTTGTAAAGACCATATCTACCTTGTCACACGTTACACAAACACAATCTGATGTGGTTTGAGCTGGCACAAGTGTCTGCTATGTTTTCATACTAATTGTGCAGCTATATCTATTCACACGCCTGAGATCGCTCTGGTTCAACCTGGTTTGAATCCAAACCAAACCAGCATAGATATCTGGTTCAACCGGAGCTTGATTTGTGATTGGTTGAACCAAACCAGATTCGGCTGATTTTTGGTTGAACCGAACCAAACCAGAGGTTAGCGGGTTGAACCAAACCTTTCTGCCAAGCCTATGTCGTACGAATTCGTGTGGTTTCGTGTGAATCCGTATGAAGTCGAGCCAGCTTCATGTCGTGTGAATTCGTGTGGTTTTGTGCTAATCCCTGTGAAGTCGAGCCAGCTTCACGTCGTGCGAATTCGTGTGGTTTCGTGAGAATCCCTGTGAAGTCGAGCCAGCTTCACGTCGTGCCAATTCGTGTGAATCCGTGTGAGGTCGAGCCAGCTTCACGTCGTGCAAATTCGTGTGAGTCTGTGTGAAGTCGAGCCAGCTTCACGTCGTGCCAATTCGTGTGGTTTTGTGTGAGTCCGTATGAAGTCGAGCCAGCTTCAAAGTCGTGCGAATTCGTGTGGTTTCGTGTGAATGTGTGTGAAGTCGAGCCAGCTTCACGTCGTGCAGATTCGTGTGGTTTCGTGTGAATTTGTGTGAAGTCAAGCCAGCTACACGTCGTGTAAAGTCGAGCCAGCTTCACGTCGTGCGAATTCGTGTGAAGTCGTGCAAATTTGGATGACCCCTTTAATCCACACGTATCGTCGTTGACGTCGAATTTGCGTACCTTCGAGCGGGTACCTCACCAGCGTCGCTACACCACGAATCTCGTTGTTTTGATGATGTCCTCTTGTTCATTCTTCACTTCTGCGCCTAGATATTGTCTTTCTGCGTCTGCAATTGTGAAGCTCGAGCTGTTAACGTCGACAACATAAAATTGCCAGAATAGATTACCTCGCTCGGATGAATTCATCATCCAACTTCTCGCTGTAGTCCTCTACCCAGTCCATTCTCGTGATTTCTCTGGTATTATTCTGCTCAGCTATACCTTCTGCGCCTAGGTACCAGTTTTTTGAGTCACCAAAGATGAAAATGAAGTTGTTAACGTCGATAGGCAAGTCTCCTGCGTGGTACTAAGAGTCTTCTGTAATACCATGGCCAAAAGATGATTCAACATTGTCTTAAATGGGTATTGGCCTGGTTCTGACTCTTTCAACAGGCTTTGCGCGAGATCTCTTCGCGACTGAGTAGTGGTTGTGATCTATGCGGCCAAAACACTTTTCAGTACCGTCTTCAGCTTTTTTCCAGAAAGTTCGTCGCAGTCGATTTGTAAGATGAGAATCAATAGCTGTATAACTAGTCCCAATCTCTACTCTTGGGATGTCAAATAAACCTTGTAAAAGGTTGATGTAGTTTGCACAATCTGGTTTGCAGCTTGAGTTCTCTGAGAGAGAGCATCTGCAGAAGAGTAGTCAGAGTCGCGACGATCACTCATTGTGATGATCCTTAGCTCCAAATTGATGCTGTGTCAAAGAAAATGTTCCAAAATGTGTCGAAAGCAAGGAAGAAATGTTCAGATCGAATGGCACAAGCTTCATAGAAGAGACCGTCTCATTGTTTTACTTGTTTTCCATACACCACGGAGGCATGTCTGACAAGGACCGAATTCTTGAAGTAGAGGCTGTCACATGGGACAGGCTCCACAACTATAAAGCGTCGAGCGTGTAGAGACGCTCAACTTTCTACCAGGGTCAAGCACGTAGCTAGACCAATGATATGAGTGTGTAATAACCTCTACCAACAAGCTACGAGAGATATAGATATATAGGCAAGGAGGTCAGATCCTGTGCGACCGCGCGGCGGAGTCGAAAGATTGTGCGAGCTCCAACAACAACAAGTCAGTCGTGGATGTGCTCTTGTTGCAGCATAAGCATGACTCTCCGTCACTCTCACTAGAGGCCGCCAATTTGGAAGCTGACGCTCCCATCTATCTTCTATTCTAGACGTAAAGCGTTTAAAGAGTGACTTTCCACCGGTTTTGTGCAAAATTCCCTGTTTGCTGGTCGTACTTTTCATGCACAAAATAAAAAGACCACAAAGCTTGGCACGTTTGGCAGACCTCAATGCAAGTGCTCTGTGTCTGTCAATTCTCCCAAATAGTAGCAGCTTAAGACATTGGTACTCTGTTATGACAAGTGCTTGAGCAGCTAGACTGACAAGAAACACAGAGTATGATGAATGCAGAACGAGCAGACCGGAACAAAGAAGAAACGGGAAGAGAGAGATGACTGACATGGAGAAGGAAGAAGAGCTCGTAGAGAGCACAGCAAAGAAGCAGTGACGAGTAGATAATCGCTGATGCCAATAAACATCAGCTGTCTCGTCTCCGGTCGCCATAACACAAGAGCTGAATCACAAAAGGCAGCGCAAATGCGGAGATTTCTCTTGTGTTCAGCATTAGATGTATGCTCCCATATCAGCGCCCTAGTCCTCTTATCGAAGTTGCAAAGCTCTTGGAAGTATTTGTGCTTCTGCAGAGTCAAGACACTTTAGCCGTCTCTGGGCGATGATCGAATTGTGTATGTCCCTCCCAGCTTTCTCCAGCACTTGTCGTTGGAACACTTATAGAAGCAGCTAGGAACGCCTTTACACATGGTTGCTGGCTGATCGTGCGTGGTGCAACGTCTAAAGGATCTCGTGGCTGCCTTACGCCTGCGTAGTCGCTGATGTGACACCCTCAGCACGAGCGATTCTCTTACCGTGCCATGACGTGCATCCAACTTGCCTTGAAGTAGACTTGTACATCAATGGCCTCGATCTCATCAAAATGTTTTCTCGTATCCGACATTAGTGTGAGTGTGTTGGAGTGGCCGACATAAAAATGTTCGAGAACTTTCGGCTATTAAAGACAATAGATCGCCGTCGATTGACGTGCTAAGACTTATGAGTGATATTAGTTGCTGGAGCGCAATTAAAAGCCTGTTGAAGAACATGAGGACTCACAGCGAAGAACTGCGTAGTAGCTGGATTCTGTTGGAAAATTGCTAAGCCTGAGCCAATTTCAGGCCAGCAATGTATAGATCATTCGCGCTGTGAGAATGACAATCATACATGTATATGCATATGGCTAGGTAGTCCTACAATGTTTAGCACTACATGTTGTCTTATCGCTCAACCACGTTCAATTTTGCGAATAAGGCTCCTGACCTGCCGCATGAACTGTCGTGTAAGATCGTCGCAACCATGCCTGGCAGCTGTATCTATGTATTCTGATGCCTTGAATTCGCCAAATGTGACTGCCCACTTGCCCAGGTCAATCAAAAGCGGGGAACCATCGTACAAGACGACATTGCGAGTTGGTATGCCGTGTCGATGAACACGGAAACAAGATACGAATTTTGGGCTGATCGAGATAATCTTCAGCAGCTTGTGCTTGAAATCTGATTCTAGCTGTTCAAGGTCATTCAAGCGCTCTATACGGCCGAGATGCACTCCGACCTCTTTCATGACTAGTATCCGTGCACTGACCATAGTTCCTGGTTGTCTTCGTGGACCAGCTTTGCGACCATCATACATGTCATACTTTATGCAATCATCATCAATATGACATACGAGTGAGCATTGTACGTAATCCAGAATGGTTGGTATGCAGTCCCCTTGTACACTGGAGAGTAGCTTGTATACCCGAGCCTCTTGACTGGTCTCCCTCCAAGCGTCCCTATCACAGTCAAAGCAGACTTTTATCGCACATTCACTGATTCCTGGATAATAATCTGAGGTCAAAGCGTAACAACTTCCACCTGTGCCGCTTCCGAGTACACGTAGGTTGATGGACGGCGATGAACAACGAGCTATCAAGCCGTATAAAGGATCTTCATTTGTAATTCTTCGAGGTTGCAGACGGCTGGCTGCTGTTACGAGCTTTTTAGAGATGCCCGTAGTCTTGTCTTCGCTCATATTGGCTGACATGAAATCACTAGTTTGCAGCAGTTTCAGCTTCGATGTCCATTTATATACATAATCTTGCGAGGTTCTATCTCAATTCTGCGTCAGTAATCTCACGATTGAAGAACGATATTGCTACGAAATGAACACAGAATTGGCACGCGGGATATCACAAAATCATTGCTCTTCGAGTTATCTTTAGTCGATATCATGACAAGATTGTGACAAACGTCCATTTGTAGTCCATTCCATTCCGTGATCGATTGTACCCGTGGCTTGTGCTCAAAACTCGTCATCGCAGACAAATTGCTACCCCATACAACCGTAGAGTTCTATGAATAGGCCTATTGCCGCAACGAAACTTTTGTCAGATGCGAACCACTGCGTAGCATTGGCCATGACGCTCACGAGACCTTCCCAATCAGTTCTTATGGCCACGGAATGCCCAGTGCAGCGCGATACGTGGTTAATGTATGAGTGAATATGCGGCGAGGAAAAGGCAACGCGACCAAATTGATCTTTCCGTCCGATCCACGAACGCTCCTGTATCCATTTTACAGCTCCAAGGAAAACTAGAGACACTGCCGGAATGTGTCCAGTCGTTAGTTTCTGTGTTTGTTGTGATCTCTGCAGGACTCACGTCATTGTCGGTGATGCCGTACTCGAAGTGGTGGAAGATCCTTTTTCAGGACGACTCAAGTGCTGCTGCGACTTGAAAAAAATTGAGGATCTGTGCTGGACGATCAAGAAAGGAAACTCAATGGAAAGTTGGAAGAGGTCAAAGAGCCACCCACCATAGATGCAGATGTTGTTCACGCGTAGAGACCATTTCCCGGAGAAGAGGTGGGTGAGGCTGTGAAGATTGATATGACTGAAGACTGAGCAGATACGAAGACAAAACATTTGAAGTCTGACATACCAAGCTCGCTTGAGATGCAACCGAGTGAGAACAAATAAGAGCTTATTAGCAACAAACTTGATATAGTGGTGATTGATAGTATACAGAACATGCTTGATGGATGACTGCTCTCGAGCTCGCTGGACTTATGCGTTGAGGCTCGTCCGGATCGTGTCCCAAAGTGTGGAGAATTTGGTTTTGTGTGTGCATACAAGCAAGGGAATGCCTATACCGAGGGTGACTGTCATGTGCGGATGTCTAGATTGCGTTAAAAACAGAGCAAGGGCCGCTGATCCAAACACAATGTATGAAGCCAGATTCTTTTTGAACAAAATTCTTAGGGTATTGACGTGAATGGCAATCATAAGAAAGACCATGAAGTTAGCTCAAGCACAATTCTCAACTGTCTTCTGACGTCCAACGGAGTGATGAGAAATCCACAGGGCAATGAGAAATACCCACAAGGACTCAAGAACCGATACCGGTGTTATCAACACATTCTCAAGAGCAGCGACGTCAAAGACAGAGTCTTCGGAGTCGTCACCAGTCTGACATACATTGTCGGTACATCTTCCACTAATTCATTGTTGTCATCAGTATTTGTATAGCGTTGCGGTGAAAACTTGCGCTTGTTTTACAGCCATTCGAGCATCGTCTGTTCTGTGTCTGTCAACTTCCTCATAAACTGACAGCTTGAGATATGCGTACTCTGTCATGGCAAGTGCTTGAGCAGCTTAACTGACAGGATCTCAGAGTATGGTGATTGGAGAAGAGAAGAGGAGGGAGGAAAACAGGAAGAGACTTGGTCCACAAGGACGGAGCAGGTCTCGTCGAGGGAAGAGATGGAATGATCAGTAAAAGATTGCCGGTGCCCGTAAGCAGCTGTCTTGTCTCGAGATCACGATGAGGCAAGAGCTCAATGCAGAGTAGGAGGACAGACAGACAGACTGGGAGAACTAGAAGGCAGAGCAGGTGTGCGAGCGTGAGTGAGTGAGTGGTGGCAGAGGCTCAGCGGCAATCTTCATTTCAATTATCTGGCTGCCATCAGCGTGCTCGTGTCTACTCATGATCACCAGCTATTTTACATGCAGCCGCTGAGCCACGCTGCAGGAGCACTAGCAGACAGACATACACAAGCATGTCTTGAGCACATTACACATGACCTTTCAGATACAGCTGAAGCACAATAGCTAGACATGTAGGCCGATGTGAGAGACGACGGCATTAGCTGCTTGGCTGGGAGGCGCTAATGGAACGAAATTGCGCTAATCACTACCTAGACGCCTTGCAGCCATCGGAGCACACAAGACGCTTCCAAGGTGCTCGGTGTAATCGCGATCTCCAGACTGTATACATCTGCACTGCGTGGTCTTGCTGCTTGTCAAAGCCTCGAAGTAGATTAATGCATTTTATCTGGCTGGGCGGTCAAAGAACTTTTTGATGGTGAAGACCCGACCTCGGGAGCTTTTTTAGGGTAGGAAATCTCAGTTACGTCCCAGAGGCCACAAGGACCCAGGAGATTCTCGAGCTGACGGCACACACGCCGACAAGGTATGTCATTTTGCAGGAGGTGTTCGAGACCGGGCCCTTCGCAACATTTTTGCCGCATGTGATGATGCAGCTCGAATGTGCGCGCTTGCTGTTCTCGAGATGCTGAGTACTAGCCAATGTGTCATCTGGTGATTTCGTTCTCACTCATTACCTTCCGCCAATGTCCAAGATTTAGATCTACATGACACCTCTGACGGACGAATGCTTGGGTAGGTGACGAGACAAATTTATTCATCTGACCCAAATTGCGACCCATTCTCCGCTAAATATTTCGTTTCTTCTGTAGTCAATGTGCCCCCATTGATCGTGACACGATGCGGGTATCGACCGAACCGCTTGATGAGATTGTAGTGATTGCGTTGAATGTCAAAGTAGACATCCGTCATACTGATCTGGGTCTCATCGTGATTTGGTACACGGGACATGAAATCTGTCCAGATGGACATGCCTTTGAGATGCCTCGTCCTGTCTTCAGAGTGCTCGAAAGGTAGCAAGACAAAGGCTAGATGAACCCAGTCGTCGTTCTTGTGCCATTGTTTCTTGATATAGTGATCAGTCAACCTCTGACCTTGAGGATCGCACTTGGTATACACATCTCTGGCCTGCTTGCCCCGCCAAATATTGCGACTATACTGGTCCAGCAGCAGGATACCAGCCAGTACTGTGTCGCGCAATTCGGAGCTCTCGACAGCCTGGAAACCACTTTCGTCTTCAATCAAAGCATTGATGTATGGCTCGTACTCGCGGCATTGATTGTCGAAGGCCGGGTCCCTTATGAAGTATGCTTTGCGGAAGTTCTTGGTCGCAAGTCTGTCGAACCATAGAGATAGAATGCTTTTATACGGCAATGAATCGAGCTTTCTGGACATTCTTGAGTCCCTCGCCAGTTGTCTCGATCTGTTTCTAACGACCTCCGTCGAACAGCAAATGTAGCTGAAGCTTTGTACACTGCCAAATGCCCTCCGATGCATGTCAAAAGTGTAGAAGGAGCTTGAGACATCTTCGTTGTCCGCTTCGGGAAGTTGGTCCCGTGTTGGCCACAGATGATCAGGAGGTACAAAGTGATGATCACGCAGACAACTTCCAATAAGTGAGGTGGTACTATCGAGCGTCTCAACTCTCTACATGTACAAGGAACGCTGCAAATTTTGGACATGGGCACACCATCCTGAGATTGGGTATAAAGGTGGACTGGTAACTCGAACAGTTTTTGCAGTTAAATGTTTTATGCTACTCATGGTAAAGCACTCGAGTGGCAGGCTCTGCTTCTGACTTCGATGCATTGTCTGTACACAGCCTAGTTGGAAACGAATGAGTGTGTGACCCGGCAGTCCTGTCTCTCGACGACCGTCGCACTACATTTGTCATCCGTATAGCAAAACTCGGTCACTGATGGAGGGTACTGGTTCGGGTGGTAGGAATAGACAATTTCCAGCTCGATGCGATCTTTCCAAATTTTGGCACGGACTGTGCCGTCAGTGACATATTGACAGCTTCTGCTGTATGTTGGCTTTTTGGAACAATATTGTGGATTTTTCCACCTCATTGTCGCTATCATTGGATTGCCTACAGTGAATGTGGGCCCAGCAAACATCACCTTATCGTCATTCGAATAGAAGTGGACATATCGTTCATCAAGCACCTCGGCATGAACCGAAGTTGAAACTGTCGATGTCTCCTTCGGACATGTGTATTGAAAAGTGAGAAACTTGTGCACTGGAGGTGGGTCGTAGCCCGCCAAGGCAACAAAAGCTCTTTTCACGATTGTGTCATCAACACCAGAAGCTGCAGCCGCTGTATCAACCTTGGCTGATGCTTTCCAGATCGTTTCGGACGTCGAAGCCGCGCTCACGATGAGTGACAGGTGTAGGACCAAAACAGGAATCATACTTGTGAAGCGCTTTCAAGTTAGTCAGCGGAATGTTGAAGCCTCGAAGTTGTTACCATTTGATAGTCGTTGAGAAGTTGAGATTCAATGATTACTTGAGGGGGTCAAGTATCTTTCGAAGGGAGAGCTGTTTATATACTTTCCATGAAGGGGCCAGATTTGCAAATTACCGAAAGCAGTTCGGCCAACAACACAACAGTGCATTGACGAATCCCGGTGTACACAGGAATACTGGAGGCCGATCATGTCTCAAATCACAAATTACCATATCAGAGATCCGAGCTCGCATTCTGACATATCAAATCACCCGCGGAGAGCCCTTGCAGCTGAGGCAATATATGACGAACCCGCAAGCGCAAGTGTTTCATCCGCCAGTCGAAGAAAGGGGTACAGCAATCATGATAATAGTGGCTACGTGCAATAGTATCGAACTTAATCCAGACTCTTTCTTGAGTACTGCTCATTGTGGGACGGATGCTTGTCCAGCATCACGTCGACTGAGCGGAAATATTCCAGATTTTACACGAAGCACGCATTCATGCATCTCCGATTCGGTATTAGGTGCCGAAAAAACAGTCGAAGACTTCTTCGCTACAGTCGTTCTCGTCATGTGACCTGTTGTGAAGATTGGCATATCAACAAATGCGTCAAATGGCAGTTTATGATAAACGCAGAATTCATGAATTGCTCACCAAGTGCGGGATCATGCTGCTTCAAGGATATGACCGCTGAACTATGAGACTGCCTGCAGACTCAATGCAGTGGCTAGAGTTGTGTCTCCAATTGTTGGGAACGGAATACTCTTGTGAATAGTGCTTAACTCACGGTCGACGGCCTCACTGAGCATGGATGAGCATTGTCTCCCGGAACCGGAGTTCTGCACTGAGGATCGGTGAAGCAGAATTCGGTCACTCTTGGGCCAAATTTCTTCGGACCATCGACACGATTGAAATCGAGTCCGATGTGAAATCGCTCAATGTTGGCAAGAGCCGTGGCCTGAATGTCATAGTGGCAGAATACAGCACCCTTTCTATCACAGCTAGACATCCGCTTGAATATGGCGGTGGATCTCATCGGACTGCCTGCGGTGAATGTCGTAGGCCCCCAAGCCTTCACGGTATTATCGGGCGAAGTGAACACGACTGTTCGTCCTCCTCTGACTGAGGCAGCGATGGTGAAGGTATCCCTTGAAGCCAACTTGGGACAAGTGTAGTCCATCACAAAACTAGCCCTGCCCGGTGGCGGGTTCCAGCCCAGCATTGGATAAATCATCGCTCTCTTCTCCACTGCTTGATCGTATTCAGCGATGCTTTCAGCGACATCCAAAGTCGTCGACTCTGCTGCGGTCGTGGCTCCTCCAGCCGCTGGGATCGCAGTAGCGAGACCACCAAGAGCGTAAAGTGTCAGAGCAGGCAGTACCAAGGAGAAATGCTACAACATGAGTTACAAGTCTGGTGAATTTAGTGGCACCTACCATTGGTAAATCGGTAAATCGTGAAACTTCAAGTCAAGTGTCAATGTTCCAGTGTGTTTCGCAGGCTGCGACAAGAAGTTTATATACCTCGAGCATCCGGAGGAATCACTGCTATCTTACGAACTCATGCTTTGCATTGTGACCGATGTGCAGCGAGTCCATACGAAGCACTCTTCGATCGCATGAAGTTGCGTGTGTTGTTACACATGGCGAAGAGTGCTTCGTATGGACTCGCTGCATCGGTCACAATGGTATAGCGTGCTATGGCACCACTGAGAAGTCGTGCCTTATTTGCACGGTCATATATCTCCTACTATACACATATGGTGAACACGTTGAACGGAACATACAGCAAAAACTTGCGGGTAACACTCTATCCGTAACGATACGGCTTCATCATATCTGATTCCACGTTGCCCGTTTCGTCATGTTGATTTATAAGTTGTTCAATTCAATGACTTCACTGGACTCACAGCATGCATTGCGCGAAATTCGCAACAACGTGGTCGGATGCATTGGACTTTGTAAATTCGTTGGACTAGCATCATGTTGTACTCTGTCGAGCTTTGCGTCACCCGACTTTATGGTTATGGCCTGCAGAGCATCCGAGTCCATATGAATGCTTGTGAATGAGTCCATCAATTTGTGAAACAGAGCAACTGCTGCAAATGGATGAGCTCCTCCTAGCAGTTTTTGACCCAGTTCTACTCCACAAATGGTTTGACTCGAGTTCCAAGGTTATTGCGTGTGTTACTTCTGTACTCGTTCTAGTAGTCGATTACAACAATTTGTGCTAACACTGTAGGACAGAGGTCGAGAGAAGTAGTCTTCTTATGCGATGAAGCTGCGACAATCTATTAGATCTGGAAGGAAGTGATGCGCAAAGTCTTGTCTCATGTCCCGCGACGCCGATGACAATCGAGCAGAAAGGCCCCGTCGAGTACGATCCAAGAACGGGTGTCTGACTTGTCGTCGACGGCGCGTTCGATGCGATGAACAGCGGCCTCAATGCCAGCACTGCATTAGGCTCGACTTGAGATGTGCCTGGCGCACGGTTTCCTCATCGGCCACACCTTCTAGAGCTTATGACAATCCAATGCCGAGCGCCGCGTCGTCATCCTCACCGCCAACAATCGCAACGACAGCCATGACAACAAATCTCGAAAACACGAGCAGCACGCTGGACTTTTGGGATTTCAATGATCTTATCTGGCAGGACACATCTGCACTACAAATGAATTCAACGGCATGGCTGCCTCGCGAGGCTTCCCTCGGGTCCAACTTACACAACGGCATGGCGGGGCCCACGACCTCAAATACTCATGCAGGCTCATTGCCATTGAACCAAACATCGCCTGCGTCTTCAACCGATACTGGACATGCGTTGGTGGAGAACTTCCTTGAGTCTGTTGCACCACCGATTCTGGCTGCAGTCGAGTTTGGTCCGCGGTGGACATCGACAAAGTTGCTCTTTGCCTCACTAGCCAGTGCTTCAAACATGGTCCGGTACGCCATTATGGCCTATTCTACTCTACAACAAGGCGATCCAGACTGCACCGTTTGGCAACGACATAAAGCATACTATGAGAAAGCTGCGAGGTCTTTTGCATCATACATGAATGACATTAAGCAGTCTCGCACCAATCCTTTCAACGACTTGCAATTTCCACTAGCCACATCTTTCTTTCTTGCATATAATGCACTTCTGACAAATCGTGTTGAAGAGGCGCAGTCCGTTCTTAAGGACGCCGCGACGCTGGTTCATACATTTCAATCAGAGTCATTTTCATTGTCTGAGAAGCGTCTGTTTTCTTGGGTCAGGCTTGTAGATGCTCGTGCGTGTCTAGCTGGCGGAGAAGGAGCTTTTCTCAACGAGACTGATAGTGAAGCATTTTCGCCGGACGCGCATCCGAAAGACGAATTGCTCATCAACAGCATGGTATCAATCCAGAATATGGATACACAAATCGAGGAAGTTCTCTTTGATGTACTGCATTCGCCTGGCCTGATCTTTTATCAGCGTGTACAGTCTATCATGGCACGAGTCAGCAAGATTGATCCTTGGCATCGCACAAGAGGAACAGTGGCAGATGAAACGGAGGTGATGAAGATCGCGGAAGACATCAAGCGAGATCTCGATGAGCTCGGGGGCGCACGACCATCTCTGACAGATCACGCGGTCTCTGGCAGATTATCTGTACGACACTTGGGCTGGAGCATTGCTGTCGCCATCACACATATCTATCGGCTCTACTGGGCAAACTACGAGGCTGCATTCATCCATTTGCATCGTGTAGCACACAAGCATTTGCCCGCCACAAAGGAAGTGTCACGGGCAAAGACCACGATAAAGACAATTGCACATCTCTTGCAGCAGGAAGATGACAAACCACTTCCAGTCAACTTTATATGGCCGCTTCTAATGGCTTGTTGCGAGGAAGATACTGCAGAAGAACGAAATTGGATGATCGGCGCCATAAGAAGTATGCAAAGTGGTACCTCAAATGCCAAACCTATAGCGGATGTGCTCGAAGAGGTCCATCGGCGACAGGATGCCACTGGGCAGCGCGTTGATGTCAGACAGACGTCCATGGACTTATTCAATATGTCATTTGCAGTCTTTTGACACGCACGACTCCATTCATATGTACTTGATTCTGTGAATATGTATTTTAATGATGACTACTTACATCAACGAGAAATCAACAATTCTTCGATCCGACTCTGACTAGTTCATAAATAGACTCAAACAGCCTCAACATGAGTGCTGAACTCCTTGCCATCGATACTTCCGTGAGCAATGCCATCCGGACCAATCTCCTTGACATAATTGCTTCCGGGTTTAACGAAGCCAAAGAGTTCGTCCATCTGGTCAATTCGGAGTCCCTTGGTCTCGTGGATGAAGAAGTATGCGTACACAGTGGCTCCAAGTAGCATGCTTGCGAAGAAAATGTATACACCATATCCCATTCCAGTGTACATGGAAGGTAGAGCCTTGGTCACGACATATGTCCATAACCAAACACTCATGCCAGCCCATGGACCCGAAATGGATCTCAGTGAACTCGGGAAGATTTCTGCGGAAATGATCCACTATTCTTATCAGTATTCCGTAATGAAGGATGTCTGGTTGAGCTTACAGGTAAGCCGTTGGCACCAAACGACCAAGTAGCACCGAAAATCTATGAAGTTGTTAGAAACTGGGACTTCCGCTTCCCAAAAGAATGTATGCATACCATGATTGCCGAAGTGGCAGCTTTGCCGCCTGCAATCGAACTTGCACTCTTGATTCCTGTGGTGGTAGGTTTCGCCAGTGCTATGTAGCCAGCCAAGTAGTACTGGCAGATTGCACAACAGACACAAGAGATCATCCAAGGTTTCTTTCGACCAAATTTGTCGATGAAGAAGGTAAAGAAGATGACTGATCCGGCGGCCTTGATCAGACCGTAGATACCGGTCCAGAAAGTCGTATCGGTCAGACCGATGGAGGTGAAGATGGTGGGCGAATCTGCACATGTCAGTCCTGGATGTCGAGTACATCTATATCGAGAAGCATACAATAATTGATGGCAGCAGCACCAGACCATGCTTGCCACATGAACATGATGAAAACAAGCGCGAAGCGATTGCGCATGCCGGGCATAATGGACTCCTTGAGCGCGCCTTTGCAGAATGCTAGGAAGGTCGGTCTGTCACCAGTACTTACTGCTCGCTCGTAGGCAATCTGACTCTTGACATAGGCGACATCTTCAGCGATATACTGATGGTCCTCTGGCAACTGTCGGAAGTAACTGTACACCTGAAGAGCCTCGGCGTCTCGACCACGTTTTATGAGCCACAGAGGCGATTCACGAATGAATGGAATGCCTAGTGCCAACAAGCCTGCGGGAAGCAGTTGCACACCCACTATCATTGTAAGTGTCAAAGCATAAAATTGCTGTGATTTTGCACTTACTTGGTAAGACCCAGGCAACACTGCTGGTACTAGCGATATGCTTCTTCACGCCGTAGTTGATCCAGAATCCGATGACAGCACCAATTTGATATGAAGATTCAAAGCTTTAATCGTCAGTACCGTACAAGAATGATTGATCTGCAAGCGTACAATCCAGTCAGTCGGCCACGAATGGCGGGCGGAGAAATTTCAGCGATATAAATAGGACACACACTGGCAATGCCACCGACTCCGACACCAGTCAGCAGTCTGCCGGCGTATAGAACTCCGAGATGACCATTTGCAGCAGTACAAAGTGCTCCACCGATGAGAAAGACAAGGTCAGACAGGATGACGGTCCACTTTCGGCCAAGGAGTTCCAAAGAGAAAAACATGAACAACGCACCAAAGAATCCTCCTGCGGAATCTAACAATGGTCAATGGCCGTCAATAGCTTCGATTGAGTGTATACGCACAGATACTCGTCAGATTACTGGAGACGTTGGCTTGTTCGCCCTTCGTCATCTTGCTCAAGCCAAAATCGCGGAGAAAGGACTTTTGCGTGATGGTGGTCCCGATGAAGGCAGAGTCGTAACCATAGGCCATGACACCCATGGCGACGATGAGCGACGACGCATAGACTCGCCAGTTGTAGACTTGTGCAGGCGTGGGCCTGTCTTCTTTCGCTCTTGCGAATCCAGTCATGGTTGTATATCCTCTGAACGTTCACTCAGCTGATGGAGATCGAATCAGGCTTCGAAGTAAGTGCTTGTCGATCGACCAGGCACAAAATCCGGGGAAATGCTACCGATTATATACGTCTGGAACAGCGCTCGCCTGGCGTCAAAGCCATGTGACACGGACAATTGAGGCGACAACCTTTGAAAGCAAGCACTTCCTGCAGCGCGCCGCACACCAAGCAGGGAAGCGACTTTCATCTGTACAAAGTCCGCGGTGATTGGAGACTTTCGTGGGGAAATTCGAGGAGATGCGACGAGTGGCACGCGCCACAAACTTTGTCGCGTCGCTTCGCCTCGCGTCGCTTCTTTTTGCACCAGTCAGACGATCTATACTGTGTGAGCAGAATATCGACCTGCAGTTTCGAGGCAAATGGATTGCGATATTAGGACAACTTCAGGCGTCGCTTATACTCCGCAGTTGTGTCTGGGGAAAGATCTTCAACAGCCACCTGCCATCGCTCGCTTCCGCGTGATAGACGAGGAGTGTGCGAGATGTACAACTCGGATTCCTGGCGACTCTTCTCGGTCGCCCATCGTGACAGACCTATATAGGCTTGAGTACTAGCCAAGGTACTGAGTTCACTATAATCTAGAAGTACAGAAGTACACCAGTCCAGCATGGCACCTTCAGTAAGCAACACAAGTGCTCCGTCACAACCAAAGCCCTATCCTCCTGGAATTCACGTCCCTTCCCTGACATTCTTTGATGCAACGCAACGGCAGGAAATCGACTGGACTACTCAGCGAAAACATCTCGAATTCCTCATCAGATCCGGCGTTCATGGAGTGGTGCTCGCCGGCACGAACGGGGAGGCAATGACCCTCACACGATCGGAAAAGTCGGAGCTGGTGAGTCTGACGCACAAATTGAGACAAGAAGCAAGGTCGAACCTCGCCATCACACTGGGCACGAGCGGCACGAGTACGCGCGATGTCCTGGACGACTGTGATGCCGCGTACAGAGCAGGAGCCGACTTTGTGCTTGTCCTGGTCCCTGCATTCTTTCACTTTGCCATGACACAGGACGCCATCTGTGCATTTTTCGAAGAGGTCGCAGACTACAGTCGAGTATCTGTCCTGATTTACAACTTTCCCGGAGTCGCCGCGGGTCTCAGCGTCGACTCGAACATGATTGATCGCCTCGCAAAGCACCCAAATATTGTAGGCATCAAGCTCACCTGCGGCAGTATCGCGAAAGTCACTCGAGCTGCTGCCACGCACTCGCCGAAGGACTTTGCAGCTCTCGCCGGTCAAAGTGACTGGCTGGTCCCTGCTCTGTCAGTAGGAGGCACTGGATGCATCACGGGTGTCGCAAACTTGTACCCTTTACTGTGCCTCGCTACCTACAACGAGTACATCAGAGGCAATCTACAGGAAGCACAGAGATTGCAAGGTCAACTTGCGCTCGCCGAACTTGGGTTTGGCGACGGCGGTATCAATGGCACTAAATGGGTTGTAGGGGAACTACTGGGATACCCTGATGAGCTGCGACATTGTCGCAAGCCATACCCCCAGTATCTCGACAAGCAAAAGAAGGAGTGGCTCTTGAGACAGGTCAGAATCGCAGAGCCCGAGGAAACGAGGTTGCAAAAGCTCAGTAGTTAGACAATATTCCTTCTGCATAGTTCTGACCCTTGATATTTTATGTACATATTATGCTGTCAGTGTTATGCCGCTCGATTTCCACGTCGCTGAAGCACGACGAGCTAAAGTACATGTTGTGAAGCGTGTTTCCTCGCTTCATTATGTTCCAGCACAGCATCGTATGACCAGCTTGCACGACTGTCCCGAAGAACAGATCGATAAATTAATCTTGGCACAATCGCAGCAGAGAAGGAAGCACACATTCCCCCGCACAAACAAGCGACGCGACGCGACGTTCCTCCTTTCACACACAAAAAAACTCGAATTCGGAAGCGTCCTGGAGATGGTGGCGTCTGTGAAGTACTTTGTGGAGCCGGTACAAATTTGTGAATGTTGAATCGCGCGTGCTTGTTTCATGTACGTATACTGTGATAGCAAGCTTCTCCAGGGACAAATATCAAGTCTTTCTTTGCAATGGTTCTGTCTGGAAAGACACTGAATCGAGAAGAAGCAAGGTTATTCAAGCATGGCCGTTGATGAACGTCCCATCATAACAGTGATTGGCTCCCTCAACATCGATCTGACCACTTTTACCTCCAGGATCCCAGAAGCTGGAGAGACGCTAAGTGCGAATTCATTCCTGACTGGGTCTGGCGGAAAAGGAGGCAATCAAGCCGCTGCTTGTGCAAGACTGTCCAGAAGGAAAGATGACCTCCGGAATGGTACCGCAGATGTCCGTATGGTTGGCGCCGTTGGAAATGATCTTTATGGCAAGACGTTGCGTGACGACTTGGAAGCTAGTGGAGTGGACACCTCAGCTGTGTCGGAGTGCCAGACGGAAACGGGTGTAGCAGTCATATTGGTCGAGGAAAGTACGGGGCAGAATCGAATCCTCATTAATGCCGGAGCAAACAAGACCCTGCTTCCCGCGCAGTTTGCGAAGATACCAAGTCCCACGCCTGACTTGATTATCTTGCAGCTTGAGATTCCTGTCGAGACGACGCTTCAGATTCTTAAAGTTGCGCAATCTGCCGGCGTGCCGGTGCTACTGAATCCAGCACCAGCTGTCCAACTACCACCAGTAGCATATCAGGGCCTCACGCATCTCGTGCTAAATGAGACGGAAGCCGCGATACTGTCAGGTCGTAGCGTCGCCGATCTCGAGCAAGACACCTCATTGCCCCTTGTGGCGGCAGACTTTCACGAAAAAGGAGTCTCAAACGTGATTATCACACTAGGCGGTCGTGGCGTGTTTCACTCGTCAAAGCACGGCGGGGAGCAAGGCTCGGTGCCCGCCAAGAGAGTAGAGGTCGTTGATACCACTGCCGCCGGAGATACTTTCGTTGGTGCATATGCCTTGGAAGTTGTCAAGCCGACCTTTAATATTGCAAAGGCGGTCGCTATCGCGAATAGTGCCGCCGCAATAACAGTCGGACGAAAAGGCGCTCAATTGTCAATTCCGTGGCTTAATGAACTTCCCTAGACTGCATTCAGCGCTGTGGCAGCAATTGTTGAGTAGGGACAATCGAGTTTCATGAGTATTCGTCGTCGAGCGTCCGATGCGTACTGTAAACAAACACTAAGCTTTAGACAGATGCATCTCCACTTAAGACCGAAAGCGAGGTTAGAAACAGTTGAAGCCAAAACGTTACTCACACGTTTCGCCCAGCTCGAGCTCGTCACTCATGAGAATATTTGGTAGGCAGGGCTTTTTTTATCCTTCGCCCGTAAACTACGCGAGTGGGTGCGTTTCCTATTAGGACCTATGGTCTGCACATCTCTGCCCTTTAGTATTTATAGCATCGTAACTGGTGTGCATGTGAATTTGCAGAACAAAACAATAAAAATGATGATAACAATTCGTGCGAAACATAAAATTACGGAGAAAATACAATACTATTCAAACGCGTGTGCCGCGTGCTCTCGCACTTGATCGTGCCGCCGACGAAGATCCTAATCTGCGAGGCGAGGATAGAGGGTCCACATGAGAGGACGATAGGTCCTCCGTATACCTCAAATTATTCTCCGCCTGCGTGTCTAAAAGTCTCGCGAGCATAACGCCACGAGCTGCGCGGAGGTTGCGTCCTGTAGCCCGGATCACGTTGAATTCATCGCCGATATCAAATTCGCCGAAAACATCCCAGTCCCTGTTTGCGCGGCACAGATCGATCTTCAAAGAATAGGCGAGATCAAGTGGCATTAGAATTCGTTTGGCCTCCTCTAACGAGCCGATGGCCACGGGGGCCTGGTAGCTTGTGTAAAGCATATTATTGAAACGTTTGAACCTGTTCAGCAATTCTAATGAGAGTAAACCTTCATCGGTAAAATATTCCCAAGGGACAATCGAACAAGTGGTCTCGCCCACCTCGGAGATGTAGAATGGTGCAGCGGCATTCGAGAAGACGTAGACCTGGTTTCGTTCTCTGTCCTGTGGTTCGTGTGGATGAGCCTCACTAGTGGAGCGAACGATCTCATTCTGTGACGACATCTGCGTGGTTGGGACGTCTGAGCCAAGATCCACGAATATATGGCGTTTCGCAAGGAATGCCTCAAGTTGGTGAAGACCAACCGGCAATGCGGTGACAACAAATCCGTTCTTGCCTATGGCACAAAAAACGTGGACACTTCCATGTTGGTCGTCTCTAATGATCGCCAAAAGCCCATCTCTATCATCGTCCGTCTGCGTCTCATGAATGGCGAAGTCTCCATGAATCACATCATTTATCGCTCGGAATGGAAACCTGATTCTTGCGGCACTGAAGTTCCTCTCGTTTTTTCTCAAGATGTGTAACCATCCAGCATCTGTGTGTCCGAGCTCTAGAAAGAGGATGGAGTGGGATAAACCGGGCGCATTTTCGCTAAATTTCCAAAGAGCCAATAGATCCTGACGTGTGAACTTGATTCCATTGTGGGATAGTTCATCGACAATCAACATGAATTGCTCGAGATCGTCTTCAGGAAGGTACAACTTCACTCTCTCGTTATGGCTTGGTTGGTCCGCAGTGGACGAGGACGTTTGATTCGCAGTGGATGAGGACATTTCTTCGCGATATTTGTATCTGAAACGATAGTATTGAGGCAGCTATGACGGACTCCTTGATTACAGAACAAATCCTGCTGAGAAGCTACTTATGCATATGTAGCGTAGCATTCGCAAGCCCGGACGAGCCTCCGAGTCTGATCGAAAGATCAATTTCATTCCTCTTTCTTTTTCATTTGATCACATTCGGTGTGACTCACATTTGTGGAAATCAGTCGAATGATTGCTTCATTCGACTCGATCAATGGCTACTGCGGCATTGATCTGTCATGCCTGCCTCGAAACATCGATGCTGATCAAGGCCAGGGAGGAAGACATATAGCGAGTTTTTTTTAAGACTGATGATTACTTGAGGTGAGGACGATACTGGTCGATAAATGTAGCTGTGCCACGCTAGATATATTTGTGTTTATACAATTGAAAACATTCTTGGAAAACAATGTCTCTAGCAGTCCTTACATTTCTGCCAGTGGCCCGGATGGTGCTGTAACCCCGAACCGCTTTACCAAACTCACCAAAAACCTGAACATCTAATCCCGCTAAAGTGAGTTCGTTGTTCAGTGTGTAGGCGAGGTCTAGTGGTGTCAGATGATGTCGTTGCCTCTCGATAGAACGTTCGTCAACCCATTCTTCGTGCCACGTATATGTCACTCGGTTGAAATCTTCAAAGCGCTTGATCAGTGATTCAGACAAGAGACCGTCGTCCGCGAAAAACTCCCAATCAACCAATTCGTAAGATGTTTCGCCAAGTTCCGAGATGTATATGGGACATGCAGCATTCCACACGACGAAAACTTGAAAGTATTTCTCATCATGGGTGTCGTGAGGCCGGGCAATGCTTAAAGAGGTACCGAAGTCATCGTGTGCTGAGCATGGTTTCAGCGAGCATTCCAGATCAAGCTCTGTTGCTAAATACTGTTTTCTCAGGAACACTTGTAGATTGCGGACAGCCGCAGCTGGAAGAGAGCTTATTGCGTATCCATTAAAGCCAGTTGCACAAAAGACGTACATTCGAGCTCCGTGCTCAGCGCTGAGTATGGACACAAAGACCTTTTCTGTATTGCGACCGCGATCTCCCTGAAGTGTCTGATAACCGTTTAGTACGTCTCGTGTGAAGCGAACAACGGTCTCGACCTGAAAACATGTATCGTCCTGGGTGTGTCCGCGTAATACATGTAACCACCCACTCTTCTCAGTTCCTGTCTCCAACAACAAGATCGATTGCGTCATGCCCGGGGCGGTTGCCATGAATCGCCAAAGTTCCATCGACTCTGTTTCACATAATTCAGCACCATATTGGCACAAGTCATTCCTGATCGACACGAACTGATGTACTTCCTCTGTAGAAAGCCTGACCTTTGTCGGGACTCCAGGAACAACGACCGGACTGTCTTCGGAGCATGAAGACATGTCGCTCCGCAAGGGAAATGATTAGATCGAGTTTGGGTCTAATTAGAGACAGAAGGGGCCCAGCATGACGAACTTATAGAGCAACAGTGCCTAGGTCTTGCAGCCTTCTTGTCGACCGAGAGCCTCGACCGCATGCCTCCACTTATGCAGATTATGATGCTCGTTTTCATTTCATCCCAATTTCGATGAGTCCAGCCGTTCCAGAAGCCGTCATCAACTGAAAAGCTTCTTAGAGCGACTACTGGCATAAAGCCAATGAACGTTTGAGGCAATAACAGGTCTGTGATGCCCTTAGATGTTCTGGGTCGCACGCTCGCTACACTGACGGAGCCAGCGAGTTCATTCCCTTGGCCGGAAGGTCTGGGTAATCTTGAGAATCTCCGACGGGATGTGTCAAGCAGACCATGGGCACGCAAGACCAAGCACAAATTCAGCACTACTACTCTCAAATTCGGCAAAGGATTCTTGCGTGCATATTGTAGTCTGTAGTGTCGTTCACGAAGCACGGCTACTCAGGTTCACGCAACTTCCATACCCAAGTCCCTGCTCAACGTGCCACCATTTTGATCGACAAAGCTTCCATGTGCATACCAATCGTGTGTGTATGTTCAGTGAGACACTTTCATAGATCCCTAAATGCAAACATATATTACACATACTCCGTCACTGCATTAGTCACCGTGCACGTATTGTGGACGCAACGCTGGAACGTCTTCTTGTCACGCACGCAACAACGCGAAACGTCGTGCAGCAATTTCTGCGGTAAGTATTGCTTCTTGCAGTAGCTACTCCCGCCCTCACGTGCCTGCGCGCTTGTCGACGAAATCAAAGTTTCGTTTTGATTTCAACGCATTGCATTGCAATTGAGGTACGGCTTTCTAACACACTTGGTTCTGGACATTCCTCGACATGCGCTACCGCTGATAGTGTTCATTCAGTGGCCTGCCTCGGTGATACAGTGTCTCTGGGCTTCATACGATCTCCATCTGGCTGCAGTCAGACCGAGTAGTGGCTTGAATTCGACTATAGGCGTCGATGTCCTGGACATCATGGTTACAATCTGGGTAAGTGTTCAGTCATATCTCGCTGAGCGTCTCTGACATGGACCAGGGTGGCAGCAATCACAGGCTCGGCAGAGCCGGTTTATGGGGAGGCAGCGATACACTCCATCAATTCCACAGTGACACCAGAAACCGCATACTCCGAATTGAACGCGGACGACTACAAGTGGGTAGCCCCAGATTGGGGAAGCAATGTCGAGACGCAGACATTTTACATCGCCGCTGAAAGTGGGCATATGTGCTTCGCTCAGATTATACATTCGAATCCAACGTAGGTCATCGACGCGCTACTCATTTTATGGGCGAAAACAATGGTATAGTATACTGACCTTGCAGTGGCTTGCAATATACCGCACAATTCACATGCAGGATATTTGATCCTGAGAAGCCAGAAGCGAATGTCTGGACGTCTACCTCTCTCGAAGACTATTCCACTGAGCACGACGACCACCGAACATTCTCTGCGAAAGGTGTCAAAGTCTCCCTCAGTGACGACAATCGCACGTATAGCCTCAAGATCACGGTGAATCCCGAAACGATCGTCGATTTTCAAATGACTCGTGAAACGCCTGCATTCAAAATTGGCAAGGATGGTTACACCATATTCGGGACTGATGTAGATAAACCATGGGGTACCATGCGACACTTATTCTGGCCCAGATGTGCCGTGTCTGGAGTGATCCTTATCAAAGGTGTGCCACTCGATGTAAAGGGTCGAGGTCAATTTATCCACGCATTGCAAGGCATGAAGCCACATCATGCAGCACGAGCCTGGAACTTTGCCAATTTCCAAGGGAAACGAATCAGTGCCACAATGATGGAGTTCACGACACCGGATAGTTATAATGGCACAAAAGTCAATATCGGTGGCATTGCCCTCGAAGACAAAATTCTTAGTGCAACGATCGACAATACTGCAGAACATGTCGAGACAAGACTAGATCCAGAGACGGAGTGGCCCGAACCGACGAAACTGAAATACGAATGGCGTGGCGTGACAGCTGATGCTAGTGAACCGAGACGTAATGTCTACGCCATACTGGAACAAGATTTGCACCGCAGACTAGAGAGAGTCGATGTGCTTGCTGAAATACCTCAATGGTTGAAGAAGATTGCGCACGGCGTCAGTGGCACGAAACCATTCATTTACCAATATGCGGAGACTGCCAAAATCATCGTCAAGGTTGGGGACGAGACGATCGAAGATGAAGGAACTCTTTATATCGAAGCAACATTCATCAGTTAGACTGAGCATCATCACGTCTGCGATGTAGGAAACTGGAGGAAGGCACATTTGCCTCTAACGCAT
The DNA here is from genome assembly GCA_000836175.1 of Taphrina flavorubra JCM 22207. Lineage (NCBI taxonomy): Eukaryota > Fungi > Ascomycota > Taphrinomycetes > Taphrinales > Taphrinaceae > Taphrina > Taphrina flavorubra. The sequence goes on along the minus strand of DF819255.1, from coordinate 150,687 downwards.
CGAAAGTTACGTGTCGAATAGCGTGCTTGCATCTATACACATTTTGTGTCGTACCACACTGTATTATTCCTGGTAGATAGAGACGGCGGGGAGGAAATGTAGAGCGACATAGTATGTATGAGGTCATCTAGCTGCAGCATAGCAATATTTATTCTAATAGAGGTTGAAACAACCGCGGAAAAAAACCCGATGCGAACATAGATCATGCACGCGTACCTCCTGTGCTTCATCTATCGCATTGGTCTGGCATGTACTGAAAACGTGTCTCCTTGGCGGGACACTGGGAGGATTGGACTTTGCAATACTCGCAGTGTATAGATTATACACCCTGTCTCAATATTGACGGCCTTGTCATTGTACAAGCACATATATCACTATCAGAGGTAAATTGATTAAAGGCATACTAAGTACATTGAAGCCAAGTATAGTGTTCTAGTTGCAGGTCATGTTCTAGTTGTTCTCAAGCACAAAGAATATATTCATTTTGCATGTCTAATGAAGTCAAAGCCCGGCTGGCCCAATGGTTAAGGCGTGCGACTTCTATCTCCTAGATATCTCAAGATTGCGGGTTCGAGTCCCGCGTTGGGTTCGATTTTTGTTTCTGGCTCATTTCGAAAGAAATTGTTTCTGGCTCATTTCAAAAGAAAAAGCCACCCAATTCTTGTTCAATATTTCAACGACAAAATCACACGAGAAGTTGCAGATGAAGAATGCTTCAAGTCTATTCTAACCAATTTCTACGCTGGTGCTATGTAATGTCTGTGAAACTCTCAAAGATCTATGCCCAATGTGCCCATGACTTGTAGTGAAACTTCTATTCTGTATCCGAGTCCTCTGGTTTGGGTGTGCCGGGCGGCGTACTCAACCAATTGATATGACGCAGTCGTCGTCTGGCTTCGCGCTCCTTCAACTGATTACGGTTCATCTTTTTCTTCTTGCCGAGCTTGGCTTTGGCCTTTTCGCCACCAATGTCGCCGTTATCGTCGAATTTGGCGGCGTCGACGGCGCTCTTGCCCTGCGTCGTGATTCTGCCGTCGGCAATGGTCCATTTCTCGGGACACAGGGCAGAGACGAATTCGTCATTGTGGGAGATCATGACGACGCCGCCGGACCAGTCCCGGATGGCCACGGCGAGGCCGCCGAGGGAGTCGCGGTCCAGGTAGTTGGTCGGTTCGTCCAGCACCAGTAAGTGTGGTTTCGCCCACATGGCTCCGGCAATGACAACTTTGACTTTTTGACCACCAGACAGTCCTCCGATTTCGTTGTTGTCGGCGATATCGCCATCGAGTCCGACCGTTTCCAGGTGTTTTCTGATTTCGGCGGGATTGAGATCGCGGGACCCGAGACCCTCTCGACCGGCTTCCCAGTCGTCGAAGCGTTGGATGAGCTTGCTCATCCCGAGCTCAATCAGTTTCTCTCGTGGCAGCCACATGTTGTGTCGCATTTCCATCATCTTCCACTTGATTTCGTATTGGAAGGATTTCTTGAGCTTTTGTCGACCGACAATGTACTCTATCCTCCTATTCTCCATTTCTCCAGTCTTGGGATTCTTGATCGGAATGTCGGTGTCAGTGTCGGTTTCGGAGATCTTTCGGGTCTCCTTCTCGAGAACTTCCTTGTCTTCACCGAACTGATATCGCCATTGAATATACTGGTTCGGGGTGAGGTGTACATGCTGATTGACGTGATGCAGTGAGTGCTGAGCGACATACCCGACACGTAAATTGGGATGCTTCTCAACCTTTCCTTCTTGTGGGATCACCTCACCGGTTAATACTTTGATAAAGGTTGACTTTCCTGCTCCATTCTTGCCGATGATGCCAATTCGTGAAGATAGCGACAGAGCTGCTGAAACATTGTACAAAGACGGTTTCTCCACTCCAGGATATGTAAAGGTACAGTCGCGCAGTCGCAAAATAGCCTTGGTTCGAGAATTGATACCAGTCAATATACCTGGTGGAGGGAACGAGAATGCAACATTCGTAGCAGTAAGAGTGTAGTAAGACTTTGCTTCGGGCTTTTGCTTGACAAAGTCGGACAAATTTCCTGGATAATAGGCCAACTTCTTCGACTCGTAGTGTATGATGTCTGTGCAGACTGCATCGAGGAAGCCAGAGTCGTGTGAAACAATGATGGATGTGATCTTGTCTTGGGAGTTGAGGTAGTCTTGCAGCCAGGCCACATTAGTGGTGTCCAAGTGGTTCGTTGGCTCATCGAGAAGGAGGATATCGACATTGCTCATCATGGCTCGAGCCAGCTCAAGCTTCATCTTCCAACCTCCAGATAGTGCTCCCACATTTTGTTCTTGGCGGACTTTCTCAAACCCAACTTCTTCCAGGACCTTTCGCACCTGATCTTCAGTCTTGTGCTCGAAATCCTTCTTTACAAACGAATATACAGACATGTCACCCTCCTCACCCTGCAATTTATGTTCGACGAAGAATGGCGTCAATTCGTCAGCTGACGGGAAGCCCTCGACCTTTCCCTCGCTGATGGCCCGCAGAAGTGTTGATTTACCAGCACCATTTCGAGCGCAGACACCATAACGCTTGCCTCGGAATAGCTTGAGTGTTGTCTTATTGAGTAGCATCATACCACCATATGCAAGAGAAAAATCAGTATCTACAATTGGGATCTCTCCCGTGACAGGCGTGTCCATGCCGCTCACACGTTTATACTCTTCCCAGAAGAAGGAAAAGATCTGCTTGGCAGCATCAAGCGAAGAGCCTGTAGCAATTGGAGCCAAGAAGATGGCGATTGTCTTTTCCCAAGTCTTTTTGTAGTAATCTTTGGCCTTGATCATATCGGTAATCATCTGTGAGACGAATAGCAATAATTCTTCGTCCTCCTTGCCCTTGATGGCGGTATATTTCGCGACGTAAGCTTGTACATCCTTGACATTCGCAGTCTCAGCTGATGCTGGTTCTTCAGCACCAGCTGCATGCAGTGTAGCCAGCGCTCGAGTAGCCAGAGCACGAACTTCTGGCATAGAAGCAGTCTCAGCAACTCGCTTGACTCCAGGGACGAGGTCCTTGAGGAAGTCTGCGCATGTGGTCGGATCTGGTACTAAGCGGACAAGATTATCGACGACGACCGCAGTCTGTCTCTGTGTGTTGACACCGAAAGCAGCGTCCATCATCGATCTCTTGAGTAAAGGTGTAAGCAGTGCTAGGGTCGGCGGGCCGACCTCGGCGACAAAGGTGGTATGCGAAAGAGCCCTGATACATTCCTTGATGCCTGAGGGGTCGGACAGGGCGAGTAAGATATGAGGCATAGACTTTTCGAGATCCTGGTTCTGAACAATGTCGGTAATTTTCTTCATGCTCAGAGTGGCCTTCTCAGACACCTGCGATTTTGTGTCATGAATGCACGAAGCAACGACGGGAACTACATTCTCAAGTCGCTCTCCCATACGTTCCGGCGCCTCTGCTGCGATACCTTCGAGGATGGTGAGGGCAGCGATTCTGGATTGCCATTTCACTGAGCCGTCCTGCAGATAAACGAGAACGACGGGCAGGACGTGGGTGGAGAGTGCATATGGCTCGCTAGCACGTAGCAGATTCTGAATCGCAAGCTCGGCAGCTTCTCGCACGACTTGTCCCTTGTCTGAAGCGGCATCTAGGATGATTGGCAGGTACGGCAAGAGATGAGGGATCGAGGGAGGAAACTGTACAAAGATCTCACTGAACGCGATGATTGCGGATTCGCGAGCTATACCATTCTTCTTGTCCTTCGAGGCTTTTTCGAGAGCCGGACAGATAGGGTTGCTGAGCAAGGTCAGTCCGTCCTTCTTGAGTAAGTTGGCCAAGTTTGTGGCCTGGTCAAGACACTCCTGACTAGTCTGTGCGGTGAACAGAGCATTGAGTACCTGTTCAGCCATGCCTTGTGAGTCGCGCCTCTAAGGTCGCGCGGATCTGAAGATGACTTTCCCAACCACGGCTGCGTAGAATCACTAGATCCCGGAAGCAGATATAAAGTAAGGAAACGATGGAAAAAGCACAACAAAAAGCGGTAGGCACTTATTACCTTTATTTCTCTTTGTGTTGCGCTGCCGCAAAAGAACTTGAGGGCAACTTTTGAGAGGAGCTCACTTGTGGTCTCAACTCCCGCTGCCTGATCTGTGATGCACGTGCATAGCGGGCTTAGTTACCGTTTCTGGCAACAAAATACCCGTCTTTCGACTTTCTGCGTGAATCTCGCTGCCGCTTGCACGGGTTGAGACTGAGAGAGAAAATGTGCTACTGACTAGAAGACACAGCGATTGTCCCTTCAAACAAGTTAATCAGTGTCTACTGTACGGTCTAGTCTCTTTACAAGGAACGACTCAACTGACTCATTGACAGTCATATAATCATGGAGAACAACGAAGGAAAACTCGTCGACTTGTACGTGCCACGAAAGTGCGCTGCCACCAACAGACTCATCAAGGCTCACGACCACGCCTCGGTCCAGCTCAACATTTGCGACGTCGATGAGGAGGGAAAGATGCTGCCTACGCACACTACTTTTGCGCTCTGCGGATTCGTCAGGTAGGTTTCAATTTGCGAAGCATAGCTTGGAAGTCGTCCTTTGTCGTGTGTGTATTGCATGCTGCTGTAGTCTTGGGCTATGAGACGGTATCATGCACACAGCAATGTTACGATTTTCTGATGCTGGCAATACCATCGTGTCACAATTACTGACGATCAATCCAGGGAAAAGGGAGAGTCGGACGACTGCATCAACAAGCTCGCTACCCAGGCCGGTCTGCTCAAGAATGTATGGTCATACTCTCGTTAAGAACGCTGCACGTATAGTCTGAAGGAAGAAATGGAAGGAGAAAACGAACAGACAGATTCCTAGGGTTGGGGAAGCGTACAGACGAAGAAAGATTCTCACTAGAGTGCACTGAACATATTTTCATGGGCATCACTATACCATAATGCTTTTGCCAGTCGTTCTTGCCCTTGTCCGTGACCTTGTCCACTCTTGAAATGACGAGTACTTGTAAGATAGACCAGTGTAGACCAATTGTTGAGTTTTCCAATCTTGGGCTTGCAACTGAAGCTGCCACAAATTCTCTTCTCCACACTCGCATACAATTGTATCAAGAATGCATCTTCACAACGAGTACTAGTGACAGACCAGCAGACATTGAGAGCTGCGAGAAAGTCTATGCGCAACTGGCATGACTGTACAACGAATCGAACTGCTGAAAGACGCGAATGTACAGACACATGAAGCTCACTTACTACCCTGCCACATCAACTACTCAGGACCCGCGCCCGTATCGCAGTATTTCCACTCCACGGCCGTTCCAGCAACCACTAATAGCGACGCCCTACGCAGTCATGTAGACGGAGCTGGAATGGAAAATCATCGAATCGCGTACCTTCGTGGCCGAAAGTTGTTGGGCTCGGTGATGACTTTGCCAGATGGTCACGTAGGCACGATATACACTCCGTCCCGCGCGACGACCGTCCTCGCGCGACCGAGTTCCTCCGACACTTCTAGAGACGCGCATCAACGCACTCGAGCAGATCGTCACAGGTACTGCGATGATGACGAGGACGAGGACGGCGACGCAGTGAATGGACAGCACGGCGAGGACGAGGAGGAAGAAATGGAAGAGTTGAGTCGGTGGACCCCCAAGGCCACTTTCCACACACTGGTCGAGTACGGCAACCATACGTTGCCGAATGATACCAAGCTCGCAGACTGGCTAGCCCTGTCCAGAGCCATTCACGCGAGACCCAATACTTGACTCGCTCGACTGGGCCAAACTGTACATTACTTCAAAAAAGAGGAAGTCGAATTCAGAGTCGTCATACATAGTATACATGCAAATAGGTATAGTTATCACAACTTGCTATCAATCTTGACGTCGACCTGTCGTTCGCGCTCGAGTGTCTGGCGAAGACGGAGGATGGCGAGGTACTCGATGAGCCTCTTCTTGACGCGCTCGAGGCCGAAGTGGTCTTCGTCGAGGATGCGCTTGGCCTGCTGGATGCTGGCGGCGGCGAGGTTCTGGTCCTGCGACGTCTTGGTCCAGGGAATCTCGAGGATATTGTCGAGGTACGTCCGAATCACCTGGTACTCTGCCTGCTGCGGCTGCATCCGCTTTAGACGCTTCAGTTCCTTGTCCGCCACCGTCTTGGCCTCTGCGCTCAGTTGCGCAGCGTCAATCTTCTTGCGGTACTCGGCCGCGTCGTCCTCCTCCGATTCCGCGTCCTCTTTGTCTCCATTCAACTGTCCCAGTTCCTTCTTGATGGCATTTAGCTTTTGCCGCAGAATGTACTCTTTCTGCTGCTTGTTCAAGTTCTGGTCCACTGTCGAACTGATCTTGCGCGACACCTTGATGGTGTTTAATTGCTTCGAGACGAGCTCATGCACGAGCTTCAGCCGCGCGGAGATGTCGAGACACTCCAGCACGGCAATCTTGTCGGCATTAGAGCTCTCGACAACCGAAACCATCAGATCGCACAATTGACCCGCTGATTTCGAGTCGGCCTTGGAGATGAAGAGTTCCAGGCGACGAATCAGGATGGCGGGCAATTTCAGGCCCTTGAGTGTGGTGATGAGTTCCGTGGAGGATGCCTTGAGACTAGTCAACCTCGTCTGCGCCTCGGCGTCCCCCGTGGCGATCGTCTTGTTGTCAAAGTGCTTGACGCTGGCCTCCAGCGCATGCGACGCATCATGTCCCGTCTCGCGCACCGATAAGAGCTGAACACGATGCACGCCCTCAATCACCGCAATCATGCCGTCCTCGCCACGCTCCACCCGCAGTACCTTGCCCAGACACCCAAACTCACCCAAATTCGCCCTCAACTCGCCCAGCGTGACATTCGTCTGATTGTCGTCGCCGGAAGACGTGGCCTGCCCAAGCTTTTGCGGCACACACACCACCAAATTGTGTCCATTGCCGCCATTGGCCTGTCGACTGAGCAGATTCGCAATGTCGCGGCGCTCAATCGCAAGTCGCAACACGAGCGAGGGAAAGAGCACCGACTTGTTGAGTAGCGGCACGACCGGCAGCGTCCTGTTTTGATCCGTGACAGCCATTGAGTTCTTATAGTAGGCCTTGAAGAGTGCGCAGTGTGAGAGAGAGTCTGATAAGTGTCGATTGTTAAAGTACTAGCTAGTGGAATGCGTAAGCGGAGGCGACTTCAAGTGAATTCGTGGCAACACAAAAAAGTGGAGGCGGGAGGATTGTCCGGGGAAACGCTGCGGTAATTATAATTGCTCCCATAATATGATATGATTCACAAGTAGAACAGTTGCACGTTGAATTGCATATATGTACGTTTACTATACAGGAGCAGATTGCTATTCCTCAAGATATTGTATATATTTACAGAGAAGCCCGAAACTTTTAGCACAAGATTGCCAATTCATGTCCGCCTTTCGCGCATCGCGGCGAGTTCAATCATCAACTTCCTGTTTTGCTCCTTCTCCAGCTCCAACATGGATAATGCAGTGGCCTCGACCGTGCCTTTCTCAAAGGCCAGCTGCAATTGCTCAATCTGCTCATTCGCCAGGTCCAGTGTGATGTCCACCTCCTCTGCCGACGCACGGTAGATCGTCTTGTAGTGCTCCAATTCCAGTGTCAGTGATTCGATCTGTTGCTTGCACGCCGCACTACAGGCCACATGACTCTCTGCGAACGGCTCAGCTGCTTTTATAGAGTCCACTGTCGGCGACACAACTCGGTGCGATGTAGATGTTTCTCCACTCAATGGTCTCATGTCAAGTCCTCCAATCGGAGTGGCCTGTAATTGCTTGCTGACGCGACGAATCGTCGCCATTGATGATATTCTCGAGTCGTCCGCAATTTCCCGCCGCATCTGTTCTCTGCTTGCGCGTCGATGACTCAATAAGGCAAATTGCTCCGTGCTCGACGACATGCCGGATGAGGTTGGTGCGACTGGTGTAGCATGCTCTTCGTCTTGTTCAATCTCCGAGCTCGAAAAATGCATTGCTGTAGTAAAGTCCTCTATCAGATTGGAATCAAAATCGAAAGCATGATTTGAAAAGCTCTTTGTCAAACCTTGAGACTCTCTACGTCGGACAATAGTCGATGGCAGTCGAGGAATGCCACTTGTTTTCCTTGATGCCAATGGCATTAAAAGTGACGACGATGAGGAAATGTTGCGTGAGTGTGATGGTGAGTGGATAGGTGATTGTCGTACTCGGGGAGAGGGTATGGGGATCTTGGAAGGAGTGATGTTGCGATGTGATTGTGTGCTTGTAGTATTGTTATCTTTAATGAGTCCCAGACTTGGCGTGTTGTTCACAAAGATTTCTGTTGTACATGTCAAATGTTCGTGGAGAAAAGGAGCCTCAGGCTCCGGAAGGTTGGAGCTTGCTTGGGTGGGAGTCCGAATTATCGCAGAACCGGCACTCGTTAGGAACTGCTCAGACAGACTCCTGGGTATATTCCTCGTTTCAGTGGGCAGAGTCGGAAGTCCCTTACTTGTTCGATAAGCTCGAGCATCAAGCGCTAAACTTTCCACCGAAACGGCGGCGGCGGCGTGACGATCGTAGTGATCCAGGTCATGATCCACATGAATTGTAGCTCTTTTGAAGTTCGTTCTCAAGTCTGATACCTGGCTTTGTCCGATCGAGCTACCACTACGAGACCTCTGGACCGAGCTGGTCTCATCTGTGCTGCTTGGCAGGTGCACAAGGTCTGGCGTGGCACTGAGATTGGAGTTCTTGGTCGGAAACCTCGATGATGGAGAAAGTGTTCCACGATCAGTCGTGTATTGTGATTTCGTCACTGATGATAGACTGCCGAATCTGCTTTCCCCCGGTGGTAAGGATAGCCCAGAATTGAGGGAATTCTCCAAATTCATGTCACCAGCTACCTGGAAATAGTGATCAAAGTCGGCCAGTAAAATTTCTAGTGTGCTGACGAAACTGTTTCCCACACTCGGGCCGACCAGGATCTCATTTAGTGTCAACAGAGCCTGGATCCTGGCTGCTTCGACTGTAGCATACAACAGGTGGCGACCAAGCCTCAGTGAACACCGCAGCAGAAATAGATTGGTCTTTGGCAAGTCCTTGAAAAGCTCGCGAGTTTGTGTCTGTCTTGGGCCCGAGTCCATTTGCTGGCAAGACTTAAGTCTCCGACACATGCCATCCGGCAATATTGGTCCCGCCAATTTCTTATGCACGGTCGTTCGACAGTATAGTTTCAAAGCATTTAGGGCGACTTTCGAAGGAGAGCCTGCAATTGCGAAGCTCTTCTTAGGGTCTTTGGCAATCATGTTTGCCAGATTACTAATCTGTTTGGCCTCTGTCTGCGACGGAGGACTAAAATCAGTGCCCGGAAAATGCTCGAAGCTGAAGAGGGAGTCTGCGAAGGCTTCCATGCCCTGCAAATACCTTTCATCGTTGTTGCCAAAGCTGAACAAGGGAATTGATTTTTTCTTGCTGATCATGTGACTCGAAAAGGAACGTTCTGTCAAGTCTGTATCAGTTCTACCTTGAGTAGCCAGGGTTTTAGGACGCGTTGGGCTACCATCACTGAGCCTGCCCAAAAAGGAGGAGACGATCTTCGATGGGGAGGTTGGTCGAGATTTATTGCTTGGTCCTCCAATCGAGGGAGTGCTATCGACTAAAGACTGCACAAACATGTCGTGTATATCAATAATCATAGCACTGCTGTATGCGGAAGGATTTAGCCACGAATGACGGTGTGATGCTAGCGCTCTTTCGAGAATAGTATCCCTAAGAATAGGTGGCGAGGATACATCTCGACAGAGCATGTCGATCTGATTGTGCGTCTGTACAGTACAGCTCAGTAGGTTCGAGTTAGTCGTAGCCACGAACGTACAGCAAGCAGTTCCAGATGCGATATTATCCTGGCAAATCTTATAATTGCTTTTCTTGTGTTCCACCTCTGACAGCCAACTTTCCTCATCGTAAACGTGGTATTCGATCTGCATATCTTGGTAGGAAGCGAGGTAGCGTTCGGGAGTACATTGGCGCGCTTCGTGCCTAGCAGTGTTGACTTGACGTACGAATTTGACAGCATCCGCTGACATGAGCGCTAATCTCCGATATGGTCGAGCAGTCCAACGTTCGGAACTTACTCCCATGATCTCTTTCTTGCAAAGAAGATGCAAAGAGTCCTCCCCATCGAAAAGAGAAAGGTCATCCAGCATCAGAAACCCTCGATAACCGAGTTCATTCTTCTTGTTCAGAGATAAAATCTCATCTAAGCGGAGACTTCGAGCTCTTTTTAGGATAATCAAGCGGTCCGCACATAGAACAAGAGAGCACAGGTGTCCATTACCTGTGCCATACGTATCAGTACCTTGCGCATACGTCGGTACGACGTCAAGGCAATCGACGTGTGCGATTATTCTCAGCGAGCTCTTCACGAGGTCCGACGGCCAAGAAGAAACCAATGCGGCAAGTTTCATGATGATTTCTTGGCTGGCCTCAACATGATCTCGCTCCATCAAACCAATTCGACGGACCGTGACCAAGGCTTCTTTGAAGAGCTGGTAAGCAGGATTTGCCTCTGTTATAACAGCTAGAATAGACGTGATTAGTAAAGAATACCTCGGAATACGGGAGATAGGTTCCATAACTAATTCACGTATCCCAATATTTGCACCGGCTGCGGCACGAGCATTTTCCGCGAATTCTTTGAATCTGGGTTGTCTCATTGCTGTTCGTAAGATCTGATCGAGGTCGCTGGAAGTTTCGAGGTATCGAGCATAGATCTTGCGAAAGTCCTTAAAAGCGTTGGTCAAGGTCAGGGCGAATTCAAAATCGCCCGAGCTCGACTCCAACGATTTTAAAAAGTCTTGGTTGAGCAGGACTATGGCATCGAGTGATGTCGGAAACAAGGCATTAGTCTCATATGTGCCAAGAACGCCCCGCTGTTTACGCGAAGCAGCTCGCAACGGCAAGGCGTAGTCTTTCAGCAGATGCTGGAGACGACCAACGTAGGTCCGTTCCGTTGCGATGATCTCGTGCACAAGGTTTTCCCGCTTCTCGAAATTTTCCTGCTTGGGAGGTGGTGGTATCTTGCTGGCTTCCACGTTGCGCTCTTTCATACTGACTGGTTTGGGTAACAGGTCTTGCAAGAAACCATCATGAGGCATGACGACGTCAAACTCAAGACTTTTTGAGATTTTCGGAGTGAGAAAGGACGACATCTGCTGCGTTATGGCTGCCGATTTCGTAAGTTCCATGACAGAGGCTATGCGAGCGGCAATCTTAGCTGCAGAAGTCAATGTTGAGGATGACAACCATTCCAGACGGAGGATATGCTCCTTCGAGAGACTCTCCAAGTACGTCAGCATCATTGAGGCAAGGGCTTGCGTCACTGTCGTATTCCTGTTTAACGAGCTCGATAGACCAGCGAAGAGGTCTGCATCGATATCCCGGTCCATGACACCATAAGGTCCAGCACGACTGTAAATGTGGCCGTAAACCTTGATCCCTGCAATGGCCACATGACATACAACTACGCCAAGAAATGGGTCAGAACAGAGATATACACTGTGACTAGAAGCAAAGTAAGAGTTGTTGAGTAGATCTTCGAGCCCACATTTTCTTCCTGTGCTAGGCTTAATCGCATCGGACCTCTTTGCAATCCTCAGCGCTTGAACTGAATTCGGAGTGAGATTTCGAGATGATTTGCGCCTACCTGTGTGCGATGCGGTCATGCCAGGCGATCGTACCGGGCCAAGCATTGGCATAGAGAGTGGACGTTGAGTCGCATTCATGTGAAACTCGCCCTTGAAGTGATATAGCCGTAAATCGGTGCTTCTTCGAACAGAGTACAAGTCGAAGTTGAAAACAGTGCTAATATCACATAATGCAGAGCCTACGGCCTCTTGTCGACTTGCAATGTCAGAGAGACAGACTTGACATCTGTTCACGACGACCAGGTCATTGTCATGTCGTAGTCGCACGAGACTACTGGTGTCGAAATTTTGTTGTCTTCAAAACAATTCATACCAATACCGTGGGTTGGTTGCGCGCTCGTAGGTGCGGGATGAATTGCCCGTTTCTCTCACGCGCGACAATCTCGGGAAGCTATACGATCGCCTCGCCCGCGACAACGTTAACGTGAGCTGCGGTATTCTGGCAGGTACGCGGGGGAGCAATTGCACACTTGTAGGTTAACGTTTCATTGCGTGCATAAGAACAAATTTGGATTCTATATACAGTATCCTGTCACTGTTTTCACGAATCTGCTTAGGGAATCTCATTAGAAGGACGTGATGAAGTGGATCGAGTAGTACAGCTAGGCATCATCCCAGTATGCATTTGACAAATTGATCTTGATCCTACGTGAAATTGAAGTGTCACTTTTGCATGATCGATGTAGAACGTACATGCGCATTGAGGAGCGTTGAAAATGTTGCTCTCCGCCACAATGTTGCTTTCCACGATGCGAAGGGTTCTTCCGAGCTGTTTGAAGTTCAGGATTGTCAATGTGATGTCTCGAGTAGATCGATAACAGATCGAATTCTGAAGCCTGGGAACATGTATGCTGCAGACGAGAAATGTCGTAATGCCAGCACGATTCCGTGTTCATCAAGCTTTAAGTGCAGCTGAGACGAGATCTTGGCCGAATGTAAGCAGCGCACTGCGCTAGCCAGCTTTGCTTGCCTATGAGTACTCAGCCGCGAGCTATGTAAGGCATGCTCGGTATGCTTCGCCGCTCGCTGGCATTTCCAGCGTATTCCGGATGCCTAGCAGCCGTAGGCAAAATACTGAGAGCCCGTGCACGTCTGATGGCCTTCCCGAGACGCCTCTGATTTTTGCTCGAGAGCCCAGTCTGTTCTCGAGTACGAATTCTTCCGAGTTCCGTGGTAAATTGTGACAATAAATTGAATGACTTGTACTCGTCCATTGGGTTCACTTGATTTTCTTCGAACTTGTCCATCACATAAGACTGTCTCGTCTTCTGTTGCAGCGGCCTCTTGGCCTCGAAAGAAAGATCAGCCGGAGAATATATCATGCCTCTAGTATTCAGTGTTGTTTCATATCTTTTAAGATCTTCGTTGGGAATTTCGCCATGCAAGATGTTTCGCTTGTTCTTCTGACGAGAAGATTCGTATGACTTGAATTCAGCGCTGATAGAATCCAAAGAGTTCTCTGTGAACTGTGGGACTGACAATTTCTTTGCGCAAAGTGTGGCAGATGTGGTGAAAAATCTTCCCGGAAGGGGCATCCTCTTCGTGAGCATTTGAATTCGCATGGCTATAGCTGCACTCAACCGACTATAGGAACGATGCTTGAAGCGCCTTGCTTTGCTGTATCATATCATCAACCAGACATATGCATTGATTCATTGTGATGGGACATGCATGCATGCAGACTATATCCAAATCGTGTATAAGGAAATGTGAATCATCAAGTACGAGCAGCCGAGATAAGAATCGCATGTGCCACTTCGCTTCCGGGAGAAGCGCTTATGAACGAATGCACCGACTCACGCAAATGCTAGTTACGGGCTTAGTCTCTGAAAAAGGTGTTTGACTGCTCGGTTGCGTGGGTGTGTATCAGTTATATAAACATCTACAAAATCTACAAAATCTACTCTGTATTACTCGCAGTGCGAATCAGGCTTCAATACTGCTGGCTGCAGCTACTGGTGAAACTCACTCGGAGCGCAACCAGATTTGAGCTTGCCTGCATCTCAGTGGAAACAATGCCTGGCATTTGATGTCAACTAGGGAAGAGCCACCAAGAAAAAAGCAAAAGTAAGTGACTAGCTCTCTATGACGAGATCAAACTGAGACCGAGTCAGATCCATTAGTGGCACGTCCAGGCCGATACGCAACCCAATCGAGTCCATAGACCCCGAGAACTGCTGCCCTACAAGGTCGACCCCTCCTGCAACACCTCGCAAGGACACGCGAGAGTCCCCGTCCAAGGCACAAATGACCGATTCACGGCGCCGATCAGCTCGGAAGTCACGAAACGACGAGCTCAGGGATAATGAACAGAATGTCGCCGATCTCGCAGAGACGAAGTCAACGCCTACCAGGAAGCAATCGCACCGCAAGATCGCCACCTCAGTCGTCAACGATGATGATGATGAAAGCATGGGCGAGGACGATGCTGGTCAGACAGAACTGGATGATGGCATGACAGCCGAGGATGAGCAGGCACGATCATCTGCGACAAACCGTGCTCGTTCCAGTGGGTTCTCATTTGGCGCGATGGCTAGTCTCCTGTCTGGCCAATCAAGCCAGCTTAAATCATTGCTACATTCCCTTCGCGAACCAGACCCCTCTGTACAGCTCATTGCACTGAACGAATTGGCCACAACACTATCCATGTCCACTGAAGAATCTCTAGCAGGCTACATACAGACCGATGCGTTCGTTGTAGAGCTGGTCAGTATCATGCGGGGTCCAAACGCTTTCGGCGAAGAGAATCCCGACATGATGTTGTTGGCTTGCAGATGTCTTGCAAATCTGATGGAAGCTTTGCCCTCTGCAACTGCGAATGTCGCTTATGGCGGTGCAATACCAGTATTGTGTCAGAAGCTGCTGGAAATCGAATTCATAGATTTGGCTGAACAAGCCCTAAGCACATTGGAAAAGATTAGCAAGGATTATCCTGGCTCTGTTGTCAGGGAGGGTGGAATGGCCGCATGCCTTACTTATCTCGATTTCTTCAGCACCAATGTACAGCGCATTGCAGTGAACACTGCTGCGAACTGTGCTAGGAATATTCCACACGATTGCTTTGCAATGGTGCGTGATGTTGTGCCGACCCTGCAGAATGTGATTCTTGGAACAGATGCAAAGGTCGTTGAGGCAGGCTGTCTTTCACTAACTCGTCTTCTTGAGTCTTTTCGTCACAATTCTGAAAATTTGGAGCAGCTCTTAAATGCCGAGGTGCTCGGCACAATGATGAAGATACTATTGCCTGAAGCTCAAAGCGGCACGAACGTTCCAGAATATATTAAGACAAAGTTCTTGCGTATTCTTGGTCTTGGTGCCAAGGTTTCAACAAACATCGCTTCACAATTGATCAAACAGGATCTGACAAGAGTGTTATATCAGCTGCTTACTGGCTTGGCGCCTCCTACAACCTCTGTCGAGCTGAAGCAGAACTCGGTTCTGGTATTACAGGCCCTGATACATCTGTCTCGCGAACAGGTTGCGGAAATTCTGAATTTGATTGTCGAAGTCCTGCCCGGTCTCCCCAGAGGCGAGAATTTCGCAGAACTATCGTTAAAAGAATTAGGAATCCAGGACTCACGCTCATCAGAATTCGAAACTTTGTGTTTCGCTGAGTATGAGCAGTTTGTGACAGTCATGTTGCCAACTCTGATCGATATATATAATTCGACTGTCGATCTATCGCTGCGCAAGATTACCTTGGTAGCCCTTCAGAAGATATGCTACAACCTTGATCAGAATGTGTTACGGCGAGTCGTGACAGACGTACCACTCGCAGTTTTCATCACCGGGGTACTTGGTGCACATGATCTGCAACTAGTCCTGTCAGGCGCCCGGATAGCTACTATGCTGATAGAGCGACTAGCGGACGTGTATGCTGTAAAACTTGCTATTGAGGGCAGTGTCGCGGAATTAAACATGCTGGATGAAAAATTTGGGTCGATGGCTACTCGTGAGATACCCAAGACTGTTCTTGAAGATTTCAAATCACATAGAAACCACAGGAGCAACCAGCTGCATTCCTTGACGAAGTCTGTTCCAGATCCTGAGGCTATGCTCTCGGATCACGGCAAGGAAGCAGGGGAACATATGGTCCATGAAGACCAGCTTGATGAGGAAGAAGATGATGAGGATGACGAGGACGACCATGAAATTGATGTTGACGACGATGACGACGAGGACGACGACGAGGACGACGATGAAGATGACGGCGAGGACGACGATGAAGATGACGACGAAGACGACGTGGATGGAGAAGGAGAACTAGATGATGCTGGGACAGCGAACGAGCTTGCGGATATGTCCACAAGTCCACCTACATTGAAGCGGAATGACACAGCGACGTACACTGACCCACATCAGGTAAGCGATTCTTCCTCTCGTGCTGGACATCACCCGTCATCTCAACATACTACCAGCACGGATGGTATCATGCCTATTTTGGTCGGCAGACAAGCTGTACGATTCAAGACCGTCTATCGTGAGCTAGTAGGTGATCACGAATCAGAAAGCAATACAGTGCAGCGACTCAAGTCGATCGCCGATGGTTTGTCTTCAGCGAGCGCAGGCCCAGCATACCAGGATCTTGCAGAAATGTTGCGCAATGATACAGAAGTATCCTCATATAACCTCAAATCTAGTGGTCTTCTCTTTGCTTTGCTACAGTCTATGGCCGAGTCCAATCCCGACAAAGAGCAACATCGACGGTTCTTCCTCGAGTGCTGCATGAGCAATTCGTGTTTCGACATTTTAGTCCGAAAGCTGCAAGAACTTCTATCGCGTGCTGAAAACTTTGCTGTTGCCAGTACCTCAATAGGCGAAGAGAAGCGATCAGCAAACATACTAGCCAAACAATTGCGATTGAAGCTGATTGCAGACGAAACGTCCGACATACCAAGACCTTATCGCAACTTGATGGTATCTATCCATGCCATAGCTACATTGAAAGCTCTGGACGATTATCTTAGACCACGACTGATGGTCATGAATACCTCATCTGGCATTCAAAGATCGAGTCAATCAAGCACACCTACGAGTGCCTCGACGAATAATGCTGGCGTCTTGGGAAGAGTCCCCGATGGACTTCAGGGAGCCCTTGCGCAACTAGCTGCTGCAGGCACCGCCCTGCCAGAATCTATTCGCGATCGTTTGGCTAGTCTGGGAGTCGATCCTTCAGCGTTCCAGTCACAGGCAAAGAGCCCCCAGGATGGTGAACAGATACAACCTCCGAAGGACGAGTCAGACAAAGAAGCCGATAATGCTGAGACTGTTTCATTGGAAGCAGCGCCGGAATCTGTGCGAGATCAAGCGCATGCCGACGGTCCTCGCGCCTCTGTTACTATGCCTTCTGCGCCGAGTCCCGCTTCGAATTCTGCAACTAAGCGTCCTAACATAACGACTACCTCTACTGGCATGAATTCAACAGAACGTCCTAGTTCAACAGCAAAAGCACCTATGAGCTATGCCGCAGCTCTGTCAACGGCTCCAAAAGACTGGCATTTGCAATTCGAAGTAAACGGTGTGATTATCCCCTATGAGACGACAATTTTTGGCGCTGTGCACAGCAGCATTGCGATCGGGGATGCTTCGGTGCATGGTCGGCCGTCTTCCTCTGTCTACCAGATAAACTTCAAAAAGGTTCGGGGGCCGGCACCTATCGCTAGTTCTGTCGCTGTCGAAATGCCTGATTTCGGACAAGTACCAAAATCTGTCGAACAGGAGATCGAAGCAGCACCGATACTGCAACTTCTTGATGTGCTCCATAGCTTGAACGCCAACTGGAGAGATCTACTACTCGAAAAATCTCATACTATCGTACAGACCTTGCCGGACTCGTGTTTCGTTAACACTAAATTGACTGCCAAGCTCAATCGACAACTAGATGAACCACTGATCGTGGCATCTCAGTGCTTACCGACTTGGTCGCAAGAATTACCTCGGTATTATCCCTTCTTATTCCCATTCGAAACGCGTTATCTTTTCCTGCAATCGACAAGTTTCGGGTACTCTCGATCAATGACTAGATGGCAAGCTGCAGCCAAGAAAGACAGGGCAGATAGTCGATCTTTCTTGGGCCGACTTCAGCGTCAGAAAGTGAGAATTTCACGACCACGTATGCTGGAGAGTGCCATGAAGGTAATGGAGCTGTACGGCTCTAGTCCTTCCGTTCTGGAAGTCGAATATTTCGACGAAGTGGGCACAGGATTGGGGCCTACTCTGGAGTTCTATTCTGTTGTGTCAACAGAAATTTCGAGGAAGAAGTTCAATTTGTGGAGAGATTACCACAGCTCATCTTCACAAAGCGAATATGTTTTCAGCCCTTCTGGCTTGTTCCCTGCACCGCTGCCAAACTTCGAGGACAATGAGACTTCAGAAACAACGAGGAAGACCCTGCTCCTCTTCAAAACGATCGGCACGTTTGTCGCGAGATCGATGATTGACTCTCGATTGATTGATATTCCCTTGAATCCTACATTTTTCCGCCTCCTCAACAACTCAAATTCACTACCACCCACAATCGGTGCTATCTATGGTATCGACAAGGACTTGGCCAAATCACTCTCATTGGTGAATAAATTCGCCACAGCGTACCAAGATCTGGTTGACAAACTTGGAGAGTCTTCCGATGAACTCAATTCTTGCGCCACAGGTATCAAAGTTGATGGTGTCCGGGTAGAAGACCTTGGTCTTGACTTCACTTATCCCGGAAGCCCTGAAATTGAGTTGATGGTGAATGGCGCACAGACGGACGTTACCATCTTCAATGTCGCCAAATACCTTGAAAAAGTGGTGGATCTCACCATAGGCTCCGGCGTCCTGCGACAATTGCAAGCATTCGAAGAAGGCTTCAGCCAGGTCTTTCCCTACACGGCTCTGCGTGCCTTTACTGCTCAAGAATTGACAATGCTCTTTGGCCGCTCGGAAGAGGACTGGACCACGAAGACTCTACTAGAGTCCATCAAAGCGGATCACGGGTACACGATGGACTCTTTGACAATCAGGAACCTCGTCCTCGTGCTCTCTGAGATGACAGAAGTCGATCGTCGCGAATTCCTGCAATTCATGACGGGCAGTCCCAAATTGCCGATCGGGGGCTTCAAGAGCCTGACACCACAATTCACAGTCGTGTGCAAGCCGCACGAAGCGCCGATGACTGCCGACGATTACTTGCCGAGCGTCATGACTTGTGTCAATTACCTCAAGATGCCGGATTACTCCGGCATCGAGGTCCTCAAGGCCAGATTGTTCACGGCCATGCGCGAGGGCGGCGGGTCATTCCACTTGAGTTAAGACTCTCACCAAGACCGTAAACACATACCTACTATCGACTCCCGCATCATTTCATCATTTCCTGGCAATGTTGTTCTCATGGAAGCCATGGTAGACTAGTTTGAGCATAGTTCCACGTATTTTGCATCCGCAGCAAATGAAGCCATCATGGTACTCTAGCAAATCCAATCTTATTGTGTGGACCAACTATGTGATGCATCTTTTGTGCAATTTCGAGAAAAAGTCCTATTGATTCGGCCTTCTCGACGGGTCTGTATCATACACTCTTTCATCAGCTTGACACATGCACGCGACTCGAGAAATTTTGCCCTGTGACGCTCCTCTTGATCGATTTTCCTTCCATTCCTTCCTCTGTCCGTCGCACAAGACCCCAAATTACCCATTTTTGTCCGTCCGTCCGTCCGTCCGTCCGTCCGAAATTTTGGACACTATCATGTCTTTTTTGTACATCTTTTCCGCTGCATTCCGCGACGAATGACTGGAGAGAATCCCGACTTTTGCGTCTATTTCAATCACCACGACCAGTATATATGTAGTGCAATCAATTGTCGAGCACATGTGAAAACCCGGGATAGCCTAGCCCTCCAGTCCACCGCCGATGCCGCCGTGTTTCTTGTAGTGCGCGTTCCAGCCGGGCACGAGCACTTCAAACGCATCTTCGCGAATATCGGGCTCGCCGGCGCCGACGTCGAGTTCCATGCAGGGGATAGGGCCGGCGCCGTAGAACCGTGGTTTGAGCCAGGTATTGTCCTTTGTGGTGATGTACTCCTTGAAGACGCGAAAGACGCCCTCGTCCTGGTCGACGTTGAGTTCCGAGTGGGTGAATTCCTTGACGAGGTTGGCGTGGATGAATTGTACCGCGCCGGTGTGGTCGTGCTGCACCATGGTGTTGCCGCAGAATCGGTCCTGCCAAATCAAGCCGCCGCACGTCAAAAAGGTCGGAATCATGTAGTATTCCTTGCGCAGCGCCTTTGATGCGAACCGCAGCGTGTCCTTGTCGCCATTGATGAGCTGAAAGTAAAAATCGCCGTCACGGTTAAAGTGGTTCGCCAGCAAGAGAACGTCCCACCGAAGTTCCTTGTTGAGCAGAATCTGACCAGACTCATTCTCCCACTCGTCCACGATCGGCGTGTCCATGATGGACCAGATCGGGTTCGTGTAGTGAGTCTTCCAAAAGTCCGGGAAGAACATGGTGCCCGTGCGCAAATAGTCCTTGCTGTCGAACAAATAGGTCGGATCGCGCACCGGCATCGAGTCGCTGTCAAGGTAGAGAATTTCCTTGAAGGCAGAGTTGATCATTGCCGCCGTCTTGATGTGGAATGACTTGCCTCCCTTGCCAGCCTTTTTCTTGACTGGGAACAGGTTATCAGAAGTATCGAGATTCCTGACGCTGACACCACTACTCGTCAGATTCTTGATGTCCGACGAGCTCAACTCGCCCTCGAGGTAATGGACTTCCACAGGCAATTTGCATCCATACTCTCTCAGCATGCTCAGCGTAGTCCTGATGCCGAGCAAGGTATTGCGATTGCCCCCGACGAGCACGATGCCGCGACCGTCAAAGTTGGACTTTTGACTGGACCACGAGGGCATGGTGAAATTGACATAGTCCATCCACTCCTGCTTCTTGTTTTCCCATACTTTCGGTGGCGCCTCTGCCCAAAAATTCTCGTGGTCGACAGAGTGGAGGTAGTCAATGTTGCGCTCGATACTCTTCCGCGTCTGCGGATCCAGACTCTCGGCGTCCCTGACGTCAATCTTCCTGTTCAGTTTATCCAAGAGCACCTTGATCTCGGACATTTCCTCGTGCTGTGCTCGCAATAGGTTGGTCATTTCGTCCGGCAGTCCCGAGACGGACACATCGTGCGCAAAGCTACGGGCGTTGTCGCTGAAGAGGTAGCTGAAGCTCGCGAAAACGAGCAAGAGTGCCACAACAAGCGTGGTGCGACTGTTGAGCCGCCGCGGCGAGAGACTCCCCATGCGTTGTTTGGCTCGATAGAGTTGTTGGTCACCGTCACTCCGGGGAAGATCGCCGCTTTGTCTGCTATTTACCATATACCGAGGGCTCGCACAAGTGTTATAGTGCTCTTCACAGACTTGTGTGCGAGTGTGTCACCCAATTCGTCCAGACTTGTCCGTAAAGTGTAGCAGAAACGAGTGCAACAAAAGATCCGTGCCTAATCGAGTACTGGGAAGGACTAGGACCTGCAAACCGCTATAAAGCACTCAAGCAGTGCCAAGCGAGGCTGTGTACCATGACTGGCCAGTACTTGTGAAATGTAGCGAAGAGCGTGGAATAGACAATTCGCCAAGTCTCTCGGGGAATGCTTCTCGCACTTTTGTCGTGTTGCTCGGATTGCACGGAGATTGGCGGGTAAGTGGCTGAGAATGTGGCTGGTGAACCTTTTCCTGTTGCGTAGTTGCACGTGCACTCTGTCGTATGTCTCGCTTGCTAGAATCTTGAATCTGCTCTTGATTATACGTATACAACTGGTAATAATTGTTACAACACGATCGATATCCTATAGCTACATATACGGCACTTCTGAACGTAGTGGTATTCCTGGCATATTACATACATGTTCATGTCTCTTCTCTTCATTCATCTCCAGCGCTCATCTCAGTTGTACATAGTTGGCCTACGCTCGCATTAGTCTTGCCCTCGTGATTTGTGTTATGAATTTGGGAATTGCTTACCGGGAAGATTCCTGTGCGACCATTCAGTTCGCCCGTCCACCAGTCATCCACAGACTGGCTCTTCTCCACAATCGTAATGATGTCGCCCTTCTTGAACCCGAGATCGCCGGCCTGATCGGCGTCGAACGTGTACAGCGCTATCGCTCGATTCCCACCAATCTTGCTGCTCGAAGTCGGGCGTGGCGGTGCCTTTTTAGCGGCAGATGATTTGCGCACGAATCCGTCAGAGTCGAGGCTGTCGTTATCCGAGTCGTTGCGCGGACTGCTGTAGTTGTCCCTCGTCCCGCTCCGGCTCGCGGTGCTGTCTCCGAATTTCGGCTTCTCAGACGTCGGACGGCCGGGAGGACTGTCTGTGTAGGTGGACCTGAAGCCCGTCGTTTGTGACTTGAGTGGCCTGGCCGCTCCACCTGTTCTTTGGTTCGATATGCTCTGAGAACCGAATCGGTCATTCATATCGTCGTAAGCATCATCGTAATCGTCCTCATTGCCGCGCGATCTGGACGACTTTGTCCTCGAGACTCCTTCATTGTAGCCCTCACCCTCTCTTCCCTGCCACACGTCCGAGTCTGCGTCGCCGTAAATCGGGATATCATTGTACATATCGTCCCCGCTGCCACCGACTCGGCGGCCTTTGAACACTCCAGACTCCAAAACACGATGCAGAGGCTCAACTCCAGGTGGAGGCGGGATGGAGCCGTTCAGGATATGTTTCGCCGTACAATCGCGACGATAGAATTTTTTGTTGGCATCACGCCTTTCGATGAGAACGGAACCCTCGAGGGACACACCGGCGAAGAGACCTTTTGTTTTCGAGTACGAGAAGATGGCAGAAACACCACGATGGGAAGCAGATCCACTGGCTTCGGCCGAGCGGCCAATTGGTCCAGCCGCGATCGAAATATTCCCGCCGAGCGTGACGGACCCGAGCGCAGCAAAGGTCTTGACAGCATCTTTCGTGTTCAGTATCATGACAAAATCCGTGAGCTCGAGACCAATCTGCCCGCCGACTCCGGCTCCGGCAAGTCCAATACATGACGGCGATGACCACGATCCGTCCGGTAACCTAGCTATCAAGAGACCAGAGCCAATTCGACCTGAGAAAAGGAAACCACCCTTCAGGACCGTTATGATGGCCAGACCCTTGGCATTGGACAAGATTTCCGGTGGAATGATCTGTAGCATTAGCGAAAGTAACGCAACGCAGGTGTTCATACCTTGTCGGGCGCAAAAGCCTGTCTGGGATCGACGAACGATGTCAAGATGCGTGCTAGTCCACGGTCAGCGCATTTATAACGAAGAACCGACTTTGTGTAACGCACCAGATTTCTTGCACTCAGACTTCAATGAAGATGGCAAGGGATTATTGAGACCCATCTGGTCTATACCAACCTGTCGATATGAGCGACGTTTACAGCGGCAAACTATCTGCGATCGATCCTTCCAATATGAGGGTCGTCAAAGTGTACGGTCCGGTCATCATCCTCCTCCTCATCATCATCATCATCATCGGCGGCCGCCCGAATGATTCACCGGATTTCCCATCTGCTCGCCGCGCTGTGGGGAGGAGCTCTGATTAGTGCTCGTATCTCGTCGGCTCGATATTCCCAAAAGTTGGTTCAGGTACATCGAAACTATAGCTATCATGCAATGCTATATCCGTAACGAAGCATCAGTCAGTGCGCGAGGTCTTAGCGATATAGAAGGTCATTCTCAGTCAGTTCTATCCACGAAACATCGGAACCCGTATTCTTTGTGGCCTGCCGACCGCGATATCACAGAATAGTACTCTATAGACAGCACGAGTCGCAGACTCTTGCCTCTATATGAGAGCTGCTAGTCCGGCAGAGTCCGAGGCCGATCTCGACTTCACCAGTGCTCTTGTCGCTGACGACGATGGCGATTTGTCTGATGAAAGTGATTCGGCCTTCATTGAAGCCGCTCAAGCAGCCTCGAATCGAAAGACCAAGCCGAAGAATGGTCAAAAGAGTGGCGGCATTGCATTCCAGTCCATGGGACTTCTGCCATCCTTGTCGAAAGCGATAGTCCACAAGGGCTTCAAGGTACCGACACCCATACAGCGCAAAACGATTCCACTCATTTTGGATCATCGCGATGTCGTCGGCATGGCCAGGACCGGTTCGGGCAAGACTGCTGCTTTTGTGATACCGATGATTCAACATCTGAAGATGCATACCGCCAAGACTGGTGCGCGAGCCATCATTATGTCACCTTCAAGAGAGCTTGCTCTGCAGACACTCAAGGTCGTCAAAGAGCTCGGAAAGGGAACTGATTTGAAAACTGTGCTACTTGTCGGAGGTGACTCCCTCGAGGAGCACTTTGCAGCAATGTCTGGCAACCCAGACATCATCATTGCCACTCCCGGTCGATTTCTGCACATCAAGGTCGAGATGAAGCTTCCTCTGAGCAGTGTCGAGTATATTGTGTTTGACGAGGCTGATCGGCTGTTTGAGATGGGTTTTGCGGCTCAATTGACAGAAATTCTGCATACGCTACCGACCACTAGACAGACCTTGTTGTTCTCGGCCACTCTTCCGGTTTCTCTCGTCGAATTTGCCAAAGCTGGTTTGACAGATCCAGTCCTCGTTCGGCTCGATGTCGACAGCAAAATCTCTTCCGATTTGGAGTCTGCTTTCTTCTCGGTACAGACCACTGAGAAGGAAGGTGCACTGCTGTACATACTCTCCGACATTATCAAGCTTGACACTGCTTCGGCACTGACAACCAAAAAACCACAAGAAAAGGACATCAAGAAGCGGAAAAGGAGGGAAGAAGTTGCACCAAATGCCACCATCATCTTCACATGTACCAAGCATCATGTCGACTATATAGCGAGTCTCCTGACGCTTGCGGGCTACAAGTGCTCTTATATCTATGGCGCACTGGATCAGACGGCCAGAAGAAACCAGATTGAGGACTTCAAATCCGGTCGTTCAAATATTCTTGTGGTCACGGATGTCGCTGCCAGGGGTATCGACATTCCCATCTTGGCAAATGTCATCAACTACGACTTTCCTGCCCAGCCCAAGATATTTGTCCATAGAGTCGGTCGTACTGCTCGAGCTGGAAAGCGTGGTTGGAGTTATTCCCTCGTTCGAGCCGAGGATTGCGCTTACCTACTCGATCTCCAGCTGTTCCTGTCTCGTCGCTTGGTGACTGCCCATACTACAGGCGAGCCAATAGACTACACCAAGGATATCGTGCTGGGTGCCTTGCCTAGAGATGGCTCGGAACGTGGATCAGAGTGGGCAAACAAGACGATTCACGACGATGCTGATCTCATGGCGATGAAAAAGGTGGCAGGAAAGGGAGAAAAATTGTATTTGCGCACGAGACCGACCGCCTCCGTAGACAGCATTCGTCGCGCCAAGGATGTGGTCAAGTCTCTCGGTTGGGTTGAGGTCAGCCCCCTTCTGGCGACCTCTACCGGCACGGGCTCCGATGCAAGGACAGACATGTTGAAGCGGGTCGGCAACTTTCGTCCCGTGGAGACTGTCTTTGAGATTGGTCACCGTGGCAACAATGAGGCTGCCAATATCATGCGGACAAGACGAGACAAATTCGTGATTGATCCGACCAAGTCAATCGCACGCGACACGGTTGACTCCCTCTCTAAACAGGCGGCAAGTGGCAAGGACGAAGAGGAGACCGACGCAAACGGTGCAATCGTGGAGGAGATGGCGAACGAGTCGGAGCTAGAGGACGCTTTCCCGACATCAAACAATCTCTCGAAACACTCCTTGACCGGCAGCAACCTGACCCGCAAGCGGAAGCGCGGCGCGGCGACCGACTTTAAGGACACTGAAAACTACATGTCGCACTACGACCCCTCGGCCAACGCAATGGACCACGCATACGACGTCAACTCGTTCGCTGAAGCGGCGCGCCACGAGACACTCGACTTGGCGACGGACGAAGGCAAGGACGCGAAACGCGACCGCGGCAAGAAATGGGACGCGAAGCAAAAGAAATTCGTCAACGTCGCCAACGAGACGGACGGCAGTAAAGGCCGCGCGAGCAAGATGATTCGTGGCGAGAGCGGCGTCAAGATTCCCGCGAGTTACTCTGCGGGTCGTTACGCAGCCTGGCAAAATGCCACAAAACACCGCGGCGCCGAACTCATGCCCCTCGACCTCCCATCCCCTGGTGCAGGACCGAGTGACGGCAGTAGGCGATTCAAGCATAAAGCGGTGCAGGCACCGAAAGCGGCGGATAAATTTAGGGACGACTATCACGCCAAGAAGAAACAAGTCGCTGCCGCGCGCGAAAAGGGCGTCGGTGTGCCTGGCGTCAAGAGCGAGTTGAAGACCAAGCACCAGATCCGCAAGGAGCGCAACGAGAAGATTAAGCGGCGCGAAAAGAATGCCAGACCTTCTTCTTCATCTCGTGGCGGCAGTAAAGGTGCTTCTGCTTCTTCCTCGACTTCTCGTGGTGGCAGAGGAGGAGGAGGAGGCGGCGGTGGCGGTCGAGGTTCGTCTAGAGGTGGTCGTGGAGGTCGTCGGTAGGATGATTTTCATGACACAATGTACATTACAACTACAAGATATCGTCCATTCTTGCCCGTTTTTCTTCCCCTGCGTGCTTGTCATTTCGCCCTCAAGTGCTATTATTACAATTATTGCTCGATGAGGAGAGGGGACGACTTTATTTGCCGCCGCTTTTGCGCTGCTTGATTCTCTCTTGCGCAGCGAGGAACTCCGCCTCTGATGGCTCGATACTGGCCGCCTCGCTCTTGCGCTTCCTGTCCTTCTTCTTCTTCTTCTTGGGCGTCCCGTACTTTTCCTCATAGTGTCTGGCCAGGGCCTCGGACGACTCGTCGTCGAGTTTGGAGAATGTCTCGGGACGTCGGGAACGGATGAGCACCGCGAGTTCGTCTTCCGTCATCTTGGCCGGGTCCTGCTTGACGCCCATCTTTTTCAGAATCTTCTCTGCCTCTTTCGCTTCCCTTTCGGCTTTCTTCAGACGTTTCGCTCGATCCGCCTCTGATTCGTCGTATGCCTTGAAGGACTTGACCTCGCCTTTACTGATGGCTTCGTCAATGTATCCCCTGAATCGCGTCTCGTCCTCCGGGTTCAGCATGACGGAGAGCATGACTTCCTCGAATATCGTCACCCAGCTGCCCTTTCCCTTCCTGTACGCCTTGAGGACGTCTTCGCGCTCCTCGTCCGAGCCGACGTATTCTTTTTTGACGTTGGCAATGACGTCTTCATTGATGGCAACCTTGTACTGGTTTGCCATGAATTCCGACCAGTCTATATCCGATCCTTCGCCGTCCGTGCGGCCCGTCGAGTCGTACAGTTTTCGCTTCTTCTCATCGCTGAGAATGCCATACGCGAAAGCGATCTCCTTGAACTTTGCGTCTGCCTCCTCTCTTTGATCCTGCGGGACTTTATCTGGATGATGCTTGAGCGCCGCCTTGTGATAGACTTTTCTGATTTGTGCTGGCGTTGCATCTTTCGGGACACCTAGCAGTTTATAAGGATCTTTGACTTTTGTAGATTCTTTCTGTCCCGGTTCTTCGTCTTCGACAACTTCTTCCCGGTCCGATCCAGCCGATGCGTCCGGATCTTCTTCGTCCTCTGCATCCTCGTCATCGGAGTCGACGGGTTCGTCCCCAGAGTAATCTGCATCTTCCTCGGAGACTGATTCATCCTCTGGAAGTTCGACTAATTCCTCTGTAGGTTTCGACCGCGATGATCTGGCCATCTTATGGCGTCAAAGGATCTCTCGTAGTACTTATTATCCTGAAATACTAGTATAGTACGCGTAAACGTGGATTTCATTAATGCACAACGCGCCGGCATCAATGCACGAGTCAAATTATCGGAGCTCCGAAATCAAGATACTTATCTCTACAACAAACTACAAAACATCTCAATGCACCGAAATCAAGGACCAGGCCTCGCGCTTCGCTGACTAGACGTTGCTGGTATGGCAGAAAACGCTACTCCTTCAAGAAGTTACACATCATACTCAAGCATTCGGCATCTTGGTCATTGGACAGTGTGACTCAAGGGATCTGCGCATGGCTGGCGAAGGCTCGTGTTTTGGGATGGAGTCGTGCCCAATCTCCTGAAGTGCCGATCGCTGGAATCCCGATGCCTTCAAAATTGTCTTGCTTGGGTGTAGCATACCTGTTGGAATGGCCGCGGCCTGTTTTGTCCGAGTGATGACCGTAACGACGGTCTGATGACTGGCTGTCGCTTCGGCCACGAGAGACTCAGTTTTATCAGCAGCGACAGGCACATGAAGATGTCCCGTTGCAGACACGATCGGAAGGGCATGCTTAGGCACTGCACTTGCTCGAGGAGGGACGGCTTCTTGTGTAGTTTGAGCAGAGACTGCGGGAAGATTTGTCCTGCTGCCAGCCAGTGTTTGAGTAGGGAGAAGTGCCTCACGTCCTGCGCATAGAGGTGGGCGTGGTACAACGCGGTGCTTGATATTGACAGTCACTACCCGTTGCGGAGGATTCTCTCGCAACCAGACTGCATCAGGCAGAGTGTATCTGAGTGCATCGAAATCTGGTTCGCTGCCACTCGGAGGAAAGGGACCCGTCCTTGTTGGAGATGAGCCAATTACTCTTGTCGAGTCTGATTGTGCTATGGCACCGAGGATCAGGAATTGGGTGATCCATAGAAGAAGCATCCTTGTTGGATGATATCACACATGGCACGCCGAGCAGCACACATCCTTTTGATCCTCGCGAGCATGACTACAGACATTTCCAGATTGTGTATGAGTCTTCAAACAGATGGCATAGACGTGTCTCGAGATTGCTGAATCCTGTTTCACTTGCACTTGACTCGCGCCGAATGTTTCCGAATCGTCGAGGAAATCGTTTCACTGCCTACTGATCGTGATCACTTGTATCTTTGTTGAGCTCCTCCCGAAATTTGGTTGCTGCAGCCACAGAATTTCTGGCTGGTGACATTCTCCTGCTGCTGCTGCTGCTGCTGCTGCAGCACAAATAAGAGACTCTTGTTGGCTACTGGAGGTCCCTGGTGCTGTGAATGGCCATCAGACCTCGTCTGCCAAAGGCATTGCGAGGCGAATTAGGAGTCGCAACACGACGTCGACCTCGCAGGGTGCCGGTAGAGCAGAGGGAGCCGCGCAAGAAACGTAAACTCTATCAGCCGCAGTCCGACGCTGAAGATGATGCAAGCTCTCACGCGCGAGAAAGTCGATTACGGAAAAGGCCGGCGGATGTCGTGCCGAAAACCAGGGATGATATCTTGATGGACCAAGATGATGCAGAAATTGATTACTGGGAGGCAAAGTTGGGGCAGAAGAAAGGTGCGATTAACGACGAGCTGGAAGATGGTCTGGACGAGATCTTTGCCGGACTAGATCTGCCTCGAGGTGCGAGTCGACTAGAAGAAGCCAGTGAAGATGAAGAACAGTCTAGTTCTGTATCTGAAGAGGACGAGGACGAGGATGCACCGGAGCTTGTTCAGGACGAATCGTTCACGCATTTCGATGGAGAGGAGGATGACGTTGTGCAAGTCGACGACGAGACAACGAAAACAGTGGCAAAGCCTTCTATCTACAAACCATACGCAGAGACACTTGCCGTTTCCGATGACAGTGTTGTCAAGCAGACAAGTTATGTGCCACCAGCACTGAGGAATAAACAGCACAGCACAGAGACGACACAACTTAAGCGTCAGCTGAAAGGCTTGCTGAACAGATTGTCAACGGCCAACATATCTACGATTGTGTCCGAGCTAGAATCAATGTACCGAACGAACCCTCGAGGCACCATGAACGAAGAGCTGGCCTCTTCGCTGATGAATATAGTCTCCGACAAATCCGGTCTGCTTGATACTTTCGTAGTCCTGCATGCAGCGCTGGTCGCTGCCTTGTACAAGTTGCATGGCATAGAATTTGGAGCATCTTTCGTGCAAAGTTTGGTAGAGATGATCCTTGCGGCAAAAGGCACGGAGTTGACGACTGGCCGCAAGACCATAAATCTAATGACTCTATTGACGGAGTCCTATAACTTCGGTATCATTGCAGCAGGCCTGCTTTACGACTTTATCAGATTGCTTCTGAACGACCTTAATGAGCTGAATGTCGAAATTCTGCTGGTCATCATCAGAGCATCGGGACCACAATTACGAAGTGATGATCCGTCGTCACTGAAAGACATACTAGTCATTCTGCAAGCTCAGATGAAAATACTGTACCCCGATTCGGAGCACAAAGCCCCTATGCGCATCAAGTTCATGGTCGAGACTATGATGAACTTGAAGAATAATAAGAGTGTCGGTGTTGAGGGGCAACAAGCAAAAGAGCTGCGGACACAGATGAGAAAGTACATAGGAGGACTTGGCACTGGATCAGGGCAATCTGCCAATGAGCCTCTACGTGTCACTCTAGATGACATTCGCAATGTCGACAAGAACGGCAAATGGTGGCTAGTAGGCGCTTCATGGCGAAACGATCGACACAAGGCGGAGCCTTCACAAGATGGGGACTCGTCTTTGATCGAGGCAAATCGCATTTCTGCTGACGACTTGCAGCATAACGAGTTGCTCGAATTGGCCAAGCAGCATCGTCTCAACAATCCCATCCGAAAGCAAATCTTCATCACTATTCTCTCCGCAGCAGATTATCTCGAAGCGACGACAGCTATTCTTTCACTGCGATTGAAAAAGAGTCAAGAAAGCGAAATTGCCAGAGTTCTCGTGCTCTTAGTGGGCAGCGAGGAAGGATACAATCCTTACTATACCTACATTGCGAAAAATCTGGCCGATCGCCACGGCATGCGCATCTCATTACAATTTTGTCTGTGGGATTTTCTGAGGGATTGCGGAGAGTCTGAAGTAGGTCAAATTGGACACCAGGACAAGGAAGAAAACGGCGATTCTCGTGATCCGCCATCAGTCAGAAAATTGATCAATGTGGCGAAATTCTTTGGTACACTACTGGGACACTCTGTCATGCCGCTCTCCGTCCTGAAGACCATCACCTTTGCGCGTCTCCACAGCACATCGAAACGGTTCCTCGACGTCCTCTTCACCGAACTCTTCATCTCGATTCACGCCTCCATCAAGTCCACCAAGAAACAGAAATCCGCAGACTTTGAGAAGCGAGTCGCCGAGAGTTTTGGCCGTGTCAAGGTCTTTGATGGTTCGCACGAAGGGAGCAGTCTGGGTAAAGGAATAGATTGGTTTCTGCGAAAAGTACTCAACAAGTGCGCATCCGTCGTCTCTGACACGGACAAGGAAATCGTCCGCGAGGGCATCGAAGTCGCTCGCATCGTCTTGTCCCAGTCGCCATAAGCCTCCCCCTTCTTCCATCTCCAGAACTTAATGTCAATCAATTCGATCAATTCGATCAATTCCATAATCGACAAGAGTGTCCCGCTTCCGTCAAGATCTCGTACCAGCCTTTACAGAATGGCATCAATGTGCCGTCGGGAAATCGTTTCGTAAAGAGCCCGCGCTTGGTGATGGTCGCGTCGAGTGCGGCAGAGTCTGCGTCGTTGTCCGGCATTGTGCGGTACGGAAACAGTGTTGCGACCGGTTCGTCTGTTGTCTTCATGGTGGTGGTGGTGGTGGTGGTAGTGGTGATGATTGGGTGACTGGCGGCCACGGCCAGAATCGCAAACATTCTGAAGAATTGCATTGCTCGTATTGTCGTTGAAGTGGTGTCGATGTGTTTTGATGAATATATGAGTATAGATAGACGAGAGTAGGGAAGGACACGTATTTATATAAGTAGTCTGCTCAGTCAGAAAACGAAAATTACCCATGGTAATGACACCAAAAAAAAACGAAATTATTGATCAAAAACGAAATTTTGACGACGAAATGAATCACTGTTTTCCATATCTCATAAAAAGGTATCTCTATGGTGTAATGCGTTTCGGGTCTCGCGGGAACAAGCTGGCGTGTCGAATGTTGCCGAGATCGAGGTACAAAAACACGACGCGCTCGAGTCCGATCCCACCTCCGGCGTGCGGCGGACACCCCAACCTGAAAGCATCCACATAATCCTTCAACCCCGGCCCCGTGGGGTCGATTCCCAATTTCTTCATGCGTTCCACTAAAAACTCTGCGTCGTGGATTCTCTGTGCCCCGGAAAGGATTTCCTCGCCCCTCAGGAAGAAATCGTAGGAATTACTAAAAGTGTCGTCTTCGGGGTCCGGCATGGTGTAGAATGGACGCACCACTGAAGGAAACTTGTCAATGACGTAGAAATCGGTATGGTACTGTGCGCGCACGATGGGTCCGAGGGCGCGCTCCTCGGCCGTCTCCATGTCAGTCACATACTGCGTCTCGCTCGGCGCACGAATCCCGTGCTGCAACAAGAGGTCGACGGCCTGCTTGAACGTGAAGCGGACGGGCTTGCCGTCCGGGGGAAGTATAAAGTCCGGCACGGGGAACTGTTGCTTCACAATCTCGATTTCCGCCGCGAAACGCGTGCGCAGTTCAGTGAAGAGGTGGATGAAGAGACTCTCGATGAGTTCCAGCACCTCGTGATAGTGCCGCTCGAAAGACATCTCCAGATCCAGGCCGATAAATTCCGTCATGTGTCGGTGCGTGAAGCTGTTTTCCGCACGAAAGACCGAACCCGTCTCAAAGACGCGCGGGAAATCCGCCGAGACGAGCATCTGCTTGTACAGCTGCGGCGACTGCGCCAAAAAGGCCTCCGTCTTGAAGTACGGCAGCTTGAAAAAGTTGCCGCCGCCCTCTGATGCGCTCCCAATCATCTTTGGCGTGGAAATCTCCAAAAAGTCGCGATTGTATAGGAATTCCCGGAAGATTTGACGTACGCCGGATGAAATCTTGAAGATGGCGTGGTTCGTCGGTGTCCTCAGATCCAGCACGCGATTGTCCAGACGCGTGGCGAGTGCTATCCTCGGGTACTGACTGTCGCCCTCCTTGGCCTGCTCCTCGCTCTCCTTGATGGCCTGCTCGCTCCTCGATGCGTCCTCCACCAGGAACGGTGTCTGTGCGGGCGCTTCCGACTCGATGAAGATCTTGGTCACATGTAGCTCGGCGTCCTGTATCGTGCATGACTTGACTGGCTCAGGTGTCGTCTTGACCACGGCCTCTACCAGAACGATGGACTCGAGATTCAGCTGTATCGACCACTTGACCATCTTTGGACTGACCGTGTCCTTGTTCGCAAGCACCAGCGCCTGAATGGTGTGAATCTCATCGCGAAAGACGAGAAAACACATCTTGGCGCCTGATGCGCGAGAGTTGTGCACGCGAGCACGTATATAGACCGTCTCCCCGTCATTTGCCTTTGAAATATCCTTAATCTTGTGAAACTTGGCACCCTGAGGCTCGGTCGACTGGTTCATCGGACGCTTGCCATAGAATCCCTCTGAAAAGTCCACATCCGCGGCCGCTTCCCTCGCGGCCTTTTCCGCCGCCAGACGATCCTGTGTCGCCTTGGCCTTTTCCGCCTTTTGTCGCTCCTTTTCGAGTTTCTTCAGAGCGTTCTTCGTCAGTGGTTTTCCTTCAGCACTGCAGTGGTCAGAATTCGATCTGGTATCATTGTCGGCGATGGCTCCACATACTCGAGTTGCACATTTCCCAGCTGCTCCGAGATTTCCTCAGACATCTTCACGACAAGTCCAAGCCAGCTTGTGGACTATTACGAAGCCTTCTGTGGTTATGTGAATGACTCAACGGTAGCGCTCTATGGTGTGTGTGTGTGCAAAGACATGAGATGGACCATAAATTTGTGGAGGAGCTCTTAATGATGGATGTCATGCAATCAAAAGAATCGAAGAAGTTGTAGCCTGGAAATTTAAGGTTGGTAGAGATTTCTTGTGTTCCACTAGGATGAAGAAGGGGCACTACATCACCGCTGCATAGACACCTTGGACGATGTGAGAAAAGTAAGAACAATTTCAAGATGTGTATACTCATCTTAGAAGCAGCTATCTACCTGGCCTCGTCCATATTTCTGATAAAGCCCCAGAACCATGAAACGGTATCGAGATGTCCATCGGCAGATTGTCGTTCATTCACCGTATGAATGCGTCCCATGCCCTCGTCGACGGCCCCTCCACCACCGGCGCGACTGCGCGACGGATTGAAGCGGAAAATGTTGCGCGTGAGGGACCAGGTGTAGCGCGTATCGGTATTGCCCGTCATCAGACCCGGACTCACGATGATGTCCTCGCCAAACAGGGCCCGCGTCGTGCCGGCTAATACTTTGTAGGCGATCGAATCCGACGGTGTCAACGGTGCCGGCTCGAGGACATTGTTTGCCGCCAGCGTAATGGTGTTGCTCTCCCCTTTGTCTTCGGCACCGAACCCGACAACCTTGAGGTTGTGCTTCTTTGCGACAGTGGCGGCCATGATACCAATGTTTCGCTTCACGGCATCCGAATTTGAACCAATATTGATTCGGTGATTGATTGTGGTCGTAACCTCTTCCGGCAGCGCATTGACCTTGACTCCGCCTCTGATGACGTCCACTGCGACACTCGTCGTCATGAGGTACTTGATGGCCGGGCTCACTTTGCTGACTGAATGTGCCAACTTGCGCAGCTTCTTTCTTCCTCCGCCCAGGAGTTTGGCCCATGCCTTTGGGAACTTTGGACTGTGTTCTGCACCACATGTCAGGTGTCGCAGGTATGGATTCGCACTGTCAAGCTCCGGTGTGTACTTGTTTTGTGGTTTCTCAATCAATGTAATCAGTTCCGCCGAAACGACAATGGCCGTGTGATCACTGGGCACGGACGAGTGTCCTCCAGGCATACGAATGGTGATTTCGACATTGATGTGTCCCTTTTCACTCATTCCAGGACTCGCAAAGACGGTGCCCCATTGTGTCGAGAAGCCATTCCCCTCATCCACGACAACTTCGATACCATCGTCCCCATACCTGTCATGAATGAATGGTGCCAAGAAGCCACCTCCTTGTCCACCAGAAATCTCCTCGTCAAAACCGAACGAGAGCAAGACTGTTCGAGACGGCTCGAATCCTTGCTCGAGCAAAATGGTCACGGCCTCAAATATCGCCAGCAATTGGTTCTTGCAATCCGATGCACCTCTTCCCCAGACATATTCTCCATCATAGTATCCGGAGAATGGCGGGTGAGTCCATTGCTTGACAGTCTCGGCCGGCACCGGCACAACGTCCGTGTGAGCCATGAGCATAGTGGGCTTGAGCGAAACATCGGATCCTTGCCAAGTATACAACAATCCGAAAGTATTGACCTTTTCGAGCCTCAGTCGTGAGTGCAGCAGCGGGAAGCTCTTCTCGAGATACTTGATGAATGGGAACCGCGTGTTCCACCTCTCATCTCCAGCCTCGTCAGTCTCATTCGCAGGGACCGCACCTAGATCGTCGTACGAGATGGTCGGGTACTGGACTGCATGCGCGAGATATCCGATCGAGTAGTTTCTGTACTCGCCGTGCACGTAATCGGTAATCTTGTCAAAGGCACCGGTCGCGTTGGCGGGATACAGCGGATCCGATTGCGGACAAGCACCTTTGAAGCCATGCGATTTATTGTACCCGAAAAGCTGGCCAAGATCTTGCAAGCCTCCGCCGAGAACAAGCATGGCCGAGCACAAG
This sequence comes from Taphrina flavorubra JCM 22207, assembly GCA_000836175.1. Classification (NCBI taxonomy): domain Eukaryota; kingdom Fungi; phylum Ascomycota; class Taphrinomycetes; order Taphrinales; family Taphrinaceae; genus Taphrina; species Taphrina flavorubra. Next base: position 115,483 of record DF819255.1, on the reverse strand, counting down.
ACGAAAACGACAGCAAGAAACCTGCGTCCGATCCTCTCATTACGGCGTGCCTCTTCCAATAAGTGACGCTCTCGCGCTTGCCACTCCACGTCACTCGATGATTTTTCACTCATCTTGCCTGTCGAGACTATACTGTCTGCTGAATTACTTGACAAGAGACCACCGAGGATAGAGCGAGAATATAAGTATGAGAGCATCTCACTGGTACTTGCCAGGAATCGCGGAGTTGGTGAATGAATCGGAATCAGCCGCTGCGCTCATCCTTTCCTTCTCCTTCTCCACAATCTTGGCCTCTCACAAGAATCGTATTTCTCACCTAAACTCGTCCATATGCATATATGTTATCAGCGCCGATGAAAAGAAGAGAGACCTAATGTCAAGGCAAGTAGATGTATAGTGATTAATTCTATGGTAAAAGAAATGTGTGGTGCGAACATGTCACAAGAATGTGTCACTATAATTCTGCGCCCTTGGTAAAGTAGTGTGAGAATGCATTGTCCCAGACGGCTTTCGCATTCTGCTCGATAATCTCTCCATGGCACGGCACGATCGTCGTAAAGTCCCAGCCCTTCATGGCCACGAGACTGGCCTTGAAGGATTTCTTGTCCTTGCCCAGCACGTACCAGTTGAAGTTTCGGTGCAGGTTCGAGTGCGCGCTGAGGTACTTGAAGGGCGACAGCCAGCCCATGATGCCCGCGCTCGAGCTCGACCCTTGGTACTGCTCGAATCCCGGCAAATTGAAGAGCAAGTCGGCCTCGACCAGCGTCTTTGACGGTGTATGCAGGATGGCTAATTCTTTGTTTGCGTGCCCGGCAAAGTAACACGTCTCGATCCCATGCGACTCCCACCCAATCAGGACATCGTCGTACTTTTTGTCACCGAAAATCTTGTGGAACCTCAGGTCTGGGTGTTTCTCCTGGATGCCCTCCACACCAATCAACTTGGCGTCCGGGTAGAGCTTCGAGTATTCCTCCAGACTCAGGTGGTGCTCGACGTCCGGCGCAACGAGGTACGCCACCTTGCCCAGACCCTTCAGCGCATCCTGTATCTTTGACTCTGACTTGATGGCAGACACCACAATGACGTCGTTATTGGCCAACTTGATTGCCGTCGACCGCGCACCAATCTTGAAGAGGCCGAAGCGATTGAAGGGCGCAGAAAAGGTCGTGATGTTTTGGTTCAGGTTCCTGATTGTGGTCATGACTGCTGCGAACGCCTAGTCAATAGTCCAGATAGAACAACGAATCAGAAGAAGGAGAACCGGTAAGAGAGATATGTCGAGAATATGTGCAAGAGAGCAGACGAATGGCGCGGAAGGCAGCAGCAGATAAGAAGCCAAGAAAAAGTGCAAAGTGGAGGCGCGGATTAGAATTCTTGACGATTCTGACCTCATTCCCCGCGGTGGTGGAGTCTAGCCAATTGCGGCAGTACTAGTACATATACAACGTTAACGAAGACAAAGGAATCGACAACATAAAATAGAGCAGTGGACAACCAGAATTCTGGTTCCTATTGCTTTCCAAGTGCGATATGATTGACTCGTCTCTCGTGGCTGGTCGAATGTCTTTTTGTGTGGATTCGTGCCCTTTCGTGCATTGTTTGTCTATTCTGCCCGCTGCTGCTTTCGGACATCTTTATCCTTTTTGGTGCAACATATGCGTATGTATGATAACACTGGATCCTAGTATTTGTCGGACGGCAGTCATTGGTACAGTCACGGCAGTTATAAATTCACCTCATAGACAAGCTTCAGAATTGCACGAAAAGACAAGCCAGTGTCTTGACATTAATATATCATTTTTTTTGGTGGTTCGTTACAGTACTTCCCGCGCACTACTTCAATCATCTCGGACGGGTGTTGAGTGCCTGTAATTATTGCTGACAAAAAGCCACATCTAAAGTGCCCATGATGCGAGGTTTCGTCTTATTAGCTCACATCTTCCTTCAAGTCACCATCACCAGACTTTTGGACCAAAAGTCTGACCTTCTTTCAGAACGGTTCGAATAGCGGTACCCTGCGCATCCATTGTGCTGCCCACCACAGAGACTCCCCACCAGGACGCAAAGGACCCTCCATTGATGCCTGTAAGTGAGAATGCCAGGAAGATGGTTATCGTGGCAATGGCCAACCCAGAGTCGAGTCCGGCAGATAAGACGTAGTTGTACTTTGCCCACCACTGCGGGTATCTCTGCTTCAATCTGCCATTGAAGAACCAGCCCACCATGGCGAAACTCAGGTAATTCAGAGGTGTGGCCGGCGGAATGAGACCAGTGCCGCCAAAGAAGACGGGAATGTTGATGTACTTCCAGAACGACTTTGGCTTGATTCTGGCCATGTACCAGATCGGTATGGGCAGCAGGATCCCGACCAGGAAGAACCACAACAACTTGTCGTAAATTTGTCCAATGGAGAATATCCTCGACGGACCAAGCAGGCCCCAAATGACACTGGCGGTGAAGAACACCCTGGCGCCTGGGCAGGTGAAGCCGTCTTGCGCTTGCTTGGTGCAGACGCCCTTGATTGATCCGAGCGCCCAATTCATCACAGTCACCTCGACCAGACTGCCCCAAACCGTGGCCACAATCTGCGTCCAGAAGAGTGTTCTAGGAGGAATCTTCATGTAATGACCAATCTTGAGATCAGATGCGAATGACAGACCCTGACTCATCGTGATGTATCCATAAGTCTTGAAGCACATCATTGCGACAGGCGATCCAGGCTGCATGTACCCGATGATGAATTCCGTAATGACGTTCAGACCAACCTGAATATTCGTGGAGGCTTGAATGACTCCAATCGGCAGAAACCACGTCACACTGATGAGGACGGCGAGCATGAATGCCCACCACTTCAAATGAGTGTCGTATACTTGCGTGACCACCAGACTCATAGCTGTAGTCACGACAAATATCACGAGATACCACCAGCTGGGGACTTCAGGATAACGACGCATGAGTTTCATGTGAATGTCACCCTTGTCGTCACGGCCAGTGTTCTTCCATCGTGCAATCAGGTCCTTGCCATTGTATAGAATGGTGTGTGAAATGACGGATGCGATCGTGGCAAACGAGATACCATAGCACAACGCAAACGTGGTTCTACATTCGTCAGACGATGGCAGAATGGGTCAAATCATGGCCTATCTTACGATAGGAAAAGGGGTGAGTATTCCTTGTACTTTGCCACATCGAGCGTGAATTCAGGTGTTAGAATCTTGGTCACGTTATACACTGCCTGTGTATTGTCGTAAGACGTGCTGTCTGATATGGGAAGGAATCTGATCGTCAGTGAATTGCAGTTAAACAAATGAGGCTTGCGTCCTTACTCAGAGTACCAAGCTCCAGTATAGTGAATCAGCGATGCAACGAGGATGAACATCACCACTGTTCCGGCGAAAATATTGCCAATAGCATGAGCCGGGAACGCGAGGGGACTCCCTACGTAGCCTGCAATCTGGGTCCAGTCGAAAGTAATTGGTAGTATGGAAAGTCCAGTGAAGCCTCCAAAGAGCTGATTCACGACTACATTGTGGGGTGAGATCCAGGTGACGAAGGCAAAGACAGATAAAAAAGGTGCAATGTATCCTGGAAACCAGTACCATAGGAAGGATCCGAGGAGAATGTAGAGGAAGAACCTGAATCGAGTGATGACCCACTTGGCGGTCGGATCATAGGTCTGGTGCTGCTCATGAAGTGTATGAAACAACGTAGTATTGATTAAAACCGATGGCCAGATCATTGATGCAGGCCATACCAGATATCTACGAGCAGTCCCAGCAATACCATAGCCAATGATTTGCGTGGACCAGACCAGCAAGATCTGGTAGCACCAGCCCAGATACTGTCCGTAATAGTGCTGTTGACTGATGAGGATGGATGTCGCATATGCTTGTCCGCCACCAAAAGAAACATTCGACATGATTGTGATGACTGTGTGTTCCTTGATGTTGAATTTTCCAGGATTCAAGTTGAACTTTTTTCCAAAGAGCTTGTACTCCTTGTCTGGCATCACCTTTTCCCAGCCCTTGCCGGCCCAAAAGGAGAGCAATTGAGCGACTATCGAGGAAATCACGATCGAGGGGTTCCGCATACTAAAGAGCATATTGAGTCCGGATCCCACCGTGACAAACAACATGCCAAGACACCACACTCGAATCGTGTTGACGGGGAGGTGAGGTTCATCGGTAGGAGGCACAGCAGCCCGTACCTCTGCATACGGCGAGTCTTCAAACAAGGCACCGTCTTGCTGCGCTGTCGGTGCCAATTCGATAATCTCGCTTCGTACAGAGGTTGCATCACTCGAATCAGGTAGGTTCGGGTCGTTGAGCCTGACATTCAACGACTGGACATCAGTATTTCCTTTACTTGTAGTTGGGGTCCGTCCGGCGCTGCCAGGATGTATCTCGACAGAAGAACAAACAGTCAGCTCAATCTTCTCCGTTGAGCCTGCCATGACCCAGGGGGATGGGTACCCTTTCCTGGCAATCTCTGGGGTGATCGAGATACTTGTAGATTATATTTTGTTGCAATTCAACACTTATTGAAGCTTCCACTCATCTCCTACCACGGTGAGAAGGACGAACATTTGAGGAGAACGCGCGCAATATTCGCTTATTGCTAGTTCGTGCGCCCGCGTGTCTGAGAGCAGCCATATATAATCTACCCCTTTTAAGCACCCCTTTATGTTGAATGGATTGCAAGGTGCAGAGTCGTGCTGACATACTTCCCGAAGAGAGACTCGTTAGTCTAGCATTAGCGACAATAAAACCCACGAGTACAATCACTTCGTAACTGAGTCTCATCAATTGTGAAACCTTCAGCAATCCCATGCCATTTGCACATCTCAATACATCCCTATTCGATCAGCTTGACAGACAAAACAAGTACACGAGATCAGAGTGAGAACACGAGCATTGAGTGCTGGTAAAGTTCTTCTATAGCCTGTTTGACCTAGTCAATGGGAGTTTCGCATCATTCCGAGACGATCTGCATTACTGTCGAATGCTAACTTTGCTACTTTCAGCTAGTTAGTCTCTGGTGGCTGTCTACGCATGGCATCCGTGCCTGTGACGAGAAGCCATCCATGTACCACATGTCAATATTGTGATAGTTTCCACGAGATTCGCGATTTGGGCAAGCGAGGCTCTCAAGACTCGGTGGGTTAGGTCATTGCACGTCCAGACTAGGTAGGTTGTGCCAATCATCAATATTGCCGTCCATCATGGTAGAATAATGCCCGGCGGTCCGCGAGAGGGTGCTAGAGGTACACTGGATGACAGCGGACCACCGCCCATTGCGAGGCCGTCGTCTTTGTGAGAACTCTGTAACGGTGGTGCCAGACCCGGAGGTGCCACTCTAGACAGCATCGGTGCTTGACTCATTTGTCCAGCATTCGGCGATGATTGTTGATGGGTAGGATATTGTTGCGGATGCACGTGCTCTCGAGGCGGAGGATAGACCGCGATCTGTTGTGTGCGCTGTCCAAAAGGCGAGAGATGCTTCGTGTGCTGTGCTGTAGAATAATCTTGGGATGCCATTGCGCTCTCGAGCTCCTTAGGCGGTGCCCGTTGCATGATGGAGACTGGACTTTTTGTTTGAGCATCATTCCGAAGACCACCCTGCTGTGGAGGTAACTGAATCTTGTTGTCTACCGTCGAACCGGGACCTAATTTGGCAGACTCCTTCTCTGAAGCAGGAGAAACTGTGGAGGGTACACGGACACGATTAGCGAACCCTTTTTTGAAACCGCTCCCCCCGGGCGTGTCACTCATGTTAACTGGTTGTCGTTTTATATCATTCTTGCTCTTTGCAGCATTCTGCGAGGTTTCTGCCCGCTTACCAAATTTGCGCGGCACTTTCAATTCAATTTCCGTGGTCTTGACACGGATTGGTGACATGTTGTCAAGCTCTTCGTTCAAAGACGGCCTTGTGGTGTAATACTTGTTTGTGCGATCATGGTCAATCCGCGAAGTCTTCTTGCTCGGTGGTCTGTCTGAGAGGACGACGCCATTGACATCAGGAAGCTTCAAGGACGGCTGCGGTGGCACTAACGGATCCTTGACATGACTATCCTTCGTTGTTGTATCCAGAACCAACGGCATATTCCATACTGGCACGGCCGGTATTGCCGTCGAAAAGGCTGGCGTCTGTTTGTCTGCAGGTTTCAGTGTCGTGCTGCCTTCAGACGGAGTCGTTTTAGATTTTCGTGACCAATCTAGGGACTTCTCGCTGTAGGGTATCTTGACTCGGGGTGTTTGCCCTTCCTTCAATGGTTTGATCTCCCACACAGACCTTGACTGTATGTCAAACCAATTACGACTGCTGAATCTTGATGATTTGTGTTCAGGACGGCCAGATGAACCTTTGGAGTTGTCGTCCGGGGTCCACAAAACATTATTATGTTTCTTGTGAGGTTCTCCAGTCGTGGCCAAGCTTCCACGCGGCAAAGCTGCGCTCGGCAGATTTAGTGCGGGAGCCGTCTCTGGAGTCTCATATAGCGCGCTCTGCACGGAGTCTATTCTCGGGGGCAGTATGGGCGAAACGAAAGGAGCGACATGGTTCAGTGTTTTGTTCTCTCCCGTGCCTGCAGAGGATGGAAAGAATCGAGAGGAAGTCCTGCTTTGACCTTGTCCTGGAGTGGACGGAGAGTGCCGGGCCTTTTCCGGACTGATCGCCTCATCCGGGGCATCGCGTTCCCGACCTTCTGCTTGTGATGGAGCTGCAGCTGCCTTGATCGACTTCGCAATTCCATCGAATGCAGACCATGAAGGTTGGGTTGCGCGATTCACAATGACAGGTTTCTGATTCGGAGATGCTAGCGCTCCGCCAGAAGTAGAGTCACGCTCATCGCGGATCGTGTCTCGGTTTTTGCGGGAGCCGATGGGGCCCCAAGCGGCCTGAGACGGTGATGCGACGTCCTTTCCATGACTTGCGACTGTTGCCTCGAACTCGACGGGAACATCGTCGGATGTCAAAGCTGATAAATCAAAGGGATCACGACGGGAAAACTTGCTAGCTGGCTCGATCCGCCCAGGGTTCGCCAATTCCATCGGCCCCTTCGATGAACGTGTATCTCGCTGCCACATTTCTCGATTGTCACTCTGCTTTTGTCGTTCCGTCGCTTTGTGCTCGGCTTTCATTTCGGAGGCGTGCAGGACAGCACTAGTAGCTTTCTGTGTTATAATGTTGCGTTCGATGGCGATCGCCGTCTGCTGGCTCGGTGATTTCAGTACAATCTTGGGTCGCACTTCAATTTTCTTAGCTTGCGTCGCAGCGTTAGCTTCTGCTTTCGCTCTCTCCTCTTTCTCGGCCTGTGCTGCCAATTCTGCAGCCTTTTTCTTCGCTCGCTCCTTACGAGCTAGTTCTTCGGCCTCCTGATCCTTTCTGCGCTGGATCGCCTGCTCACGACGTTCTGCCATGAGTCTTTTCTGCATATCGATGAATTCTTGGGAAGAAGGATCCAGCTGGGCAGGCGAATCGACATTATCCGGAGCTGGGGCAGTCTCTGCAGTAACAGGAATATCGGCAATGGGACGTGGCGATGAATCGTCCGACGCCTGACTTGACAAGCTTTTGGCTTGTGGTTGTGTGGACATAGATTTGACATCCTGTTTCGTCGCAGTCACTGGGACATTACCGTTGCTAACCCTGACATCCGCACTAGACGTAGACATTTTCTGAAGAATTTCCGAAGGCCGTCGATCATTATGACTTGTGCGGCGATTCTGTTTCGAAGTCGCATCAATCTGCTCGAATCGACCAGTGCTCGAATTGAAGATTTCGCGAGTTTGTGGCGGATTTTGCCAATGCCGATCGTAAGTGTTTTGCTCGTACTGATATCGAGCATCACCAGACTGAAACACAGGTTCTTCTCGAGGCGGAACAGCTCGAATCGGACGTTCGTGATCAAGATTCTGGACTGATGGTGGTGGTGGTGGCGTGGCTCTTGTCTGTTCTGCTGGTGTATGTCTGGCCCCGTTGATCAGAGAATCTTTTACTTGTGGTGGTGGTTTTGAGGCAGTGACACTGACAGGAGGAAAGTCTGGTGATTTGACCAATGAAGGATGCAAACTGTGTTCAGACCTCTTCCAAGGACCACCACCAGCCTGCTCAGCGAAAGGCGATGCAAGATGCGGCAGCGGTTTCGCTGGTCGAGGAGGAGGACCGGCAGGGGTCTTGGACGACGCATCCGAGTTGTTCGTCTGCTGTCCAATTACTACCTTGGTACCATCTCCAAAGTCGATAGTGTCGCCCCAATCATCATCTTCGTCACTCTACAGCACATTAGAATTATGTATGACTCTACAGATGTGTCACATACGTCGTCCCAACGGCCCTCTTTAGGCAGCCCGTTTGAATTGCTATTGCGGGAGACGAGCGAGATGCCATGCATGGCTTTCAGCTCATCATCAGTGTAATCTTTCGCTGACTTCGCGGGTGCCATTCCCTTGTTCCATACGGGTGCTTTCCTATCGACGATGACATCCTTCGGCGTACTTTGCCCAGTCTCGCTGGCAGCTGTACTGGGAAGGTTCTCGCGAGTCGTGCGTAAGGAGGACGCATGGCGCGAGGTCGTAAGCTTCAACTTGGAGGCGCTGCCATATCCCAACGACTGCGAAGCTACGGACGGCTTAGGAGTCTGTACAGGAAGCGAACGAAGCGGTGTCGAGGAATTGTTATTGTTGGAATTGAGGAATCGTGAATTTAATGATTGTGATTTGAGCGTGCCCTTCTTGAATACGTCCATTCATGGAGATCCTGTTCCGCGTTTGAATATACGCCGTTCACAGACCACAGGCACGATAGGTATCACTGACCCAATAGAGTCAACGAGCCAATTCTGGAGAGGCGACAAGACACAGCTGAGCACACCAAGATTTATCGGTAGCTCGAACAAGGCAAATTCGATTACTCACACGGCCGGGTACGCAATTGCTTCCCACACTTCCAAGGCCTAGGATGGAGGCGGCTGGCGGGATGCAAGTACAAATCGGGAACCTGAATTAGGTATATTCACCCGTCTCTGGTTGTCTGGAAACGGGCAGAGATTAACGGATAGAAATGAAATTACGGGCCTTTACAGCTCCTGCTGAACTCCTCTATGCACCTCAGCACGATCATCGAGAGAGCTAAGCTATGCGATATATGGGGCAACACGATCGTTCATAGTCGTACACGTCGAGCTGTATAGCACGAGTTGAAACTGTATATGTGTTAATATACCTATTGAGAGACTATATAGAGATATTGTTACAGCGAAGAGAAGAATATATACCACTTCCTCGAATGCCAAAATGCGATAAAATGGATCAGGAATCGACCTCCAGCATCTGATGGGCAGGGGTGTCCATGAATCTGCCCATGATTGTTAGTGTACTGATAGTCTCGCTTCTCGGTGATTGTGTTTTTTGTCGTCCAAAGAATATCGTAGAAGGCTGTGAACATAAGTGAATTAGCCATGGACTTGTATGCCCATCCATATCCTTCGAGGTGCCCGATCGGCTACACTCGAGTCAATGGAAGATCTCACGATATCAAACAGGAGAAACGACGCTGACGACTTGATCGAACTCGGAATTGTTGATTTCACGGACTGATGTAGTCACAAATCATTGTCAATTCTCGGTTAACGAACATCGTACTGCCATGGATGAGTCCAGTTCCGCAGGGACAATGTATGAGGTAAGTTTGTGTAACAGACAAGCGATTGCTGCGATTGCTGCTCCTTGTACTTCTGGGCAGAATCAACCAGCATACAAGTGCGGCTCGAATCTGTGGTGCCAGTTCCGCTGGAAGATGCATAGCTTATGACCCTCCGTGCTTGAGGGACGCTCGCATGAGCTGACTCATAAAAAGTATTCCACAGCCGGCTTCTTGGCCGGCAAGCGGCTTGTGTCCTGTTTCGCAGCGTCGAAGATCTTATAGGTCCGCCCCAGATTCTCGTCCAATTCCAAAATTGCCGCTACGTTGCCACATCGATAACAATAGTTTGGAGCACTCCATACGGTGACAACACCGCCGGTTCCGCGTCCATACTTCATGCCAGCAGGGTAACTTTCTCGCTTCTCCTCAAAATCAAGGTCGAGTTGCTCCTCATCAGACTTGATGGGGTCATAAGCTGGCGGCATCTCAAACATCTCCTTGTATCCCTCCATGACTAGTTGATGAGCACGAGCAATCATCTCTATGCCATTGTTGCGGCAGAATGCTTTAGTTACATCCGCGCCGAAAAGATATCCCGCACCACGAGGAGAGAGACCCCACGATGGAACGTCCTCAGGGTCACTCCAGAGCAGATCACACATGGAGCCTTCGTGTGGCACTTCCTGCTTTCGATCTAGCAGACGAATCTGATCAATGCTGGCAATCGTAGGCGACAGACCACCGTGTATTGCAAACCACTTGCCATCGGAAGTTATGGCTCCCAGGGACAAATAATCGAAGACTTCGCAGCAATATCGCCAAACGCTGCTAGAACCATATTTCCGAATGCATTCGTCATAGAAGCCATAGACCTGTGTGATTTGTCTTGACTCATGATTTCCCCGAATGAGCGTGATTCGATCCGGATATCGTACCTTCAGACAAAGCAAGAGAAGGAACGTTTCGAGGGAATAGAACCCGCGGTCAACAAAATCTCCCATGAACAGATAGTTCGTATATGGGCAGTCGCCCCCTACGCGAAAGAGCTCAATCATGTCATGAAATTGTCCGTGTATATCGCCGCATATCGTGACCGGCGTGTCAATGACCTGCACATTTGCCTCATCAATCAAGATCTCTCGCGCTTTGTGGCAGAGGATTCGAATCTCGTTCTCACTAATCAATTTGCATTGCTGTAATTTGGCGATATGCTCGTCGAGATCGCTCATGAAAGCCGGAGCAAAGCTCTGCTTAGCCTGTACTCGCCTGCGAGCTGTGCTTCTATAACTTGAGTCGCTTTCTGTGTACAGCTCTACAGCTATATACCTACATGTAGTCGAGGCGCGCGTGATGGCGATTCCCAATTTAGCTGCATGCAGCACAAAAGAGGCAATACGTGAAGTAGGTACGAATATTACGACCGCGGGGCATCGCCAAGCTCACTGAGGTCACTTCTATGCATATGCATACGTAGGCTTAAATTTACACCACACATATATATATATATATATATGTATATGTATACATGCATGCATATGACCGGCCAGTATATCCCAGTCTATAAGAGCACAACATGTGGAAGCACAAATATGTCTATATGTACTATGCTAGTATACAATGCTATGATAGTTCGAACTGGCGTAGCTATCCTGCCCACCAAACGAGCCTGGATAAAAGGTACATTAAATGAGTCATCCTTACACAACGTAGACGTTCGTCATCATCCCGAGCCTTCATGAAGTCGCGGAGAGCTAGGAGTCTCATAGTGGTCGACGTCTTAGTCTGACTCGTAGCGAATGACCGGAGGTTGTGAAGAGAGCATGTATTTACGAGTAGAGAAGGAGACCAACAAACGCTGGAATATGATCTAGTGCTTGCGTCCGGTAGCTCGAGAGCATGTATGCAGAACTGCAAACACATACTTGCCTCATGTAGATATATCATCGCCAAGAATTTATTCGATCTTGTCTCAAGTTGAATCATCTCTCATGAACTTGGTGTAGACTGAGTTATTTGTCTCATTCACATATGGGTAGTCCAGTCCTTGTAAGAAAGCTTGAAATAGTTTGTCTTGTCCTGCCGGAATCTGTATGCCGATCAGGACTGATGCGACATCCGCTCCATGGTTTCGGTAATGAAATAATGAGATATTCAACCCTGTAGGTAGTTCATTCAAGAATTTACCCAAGGCTCCATAGCGTTCCGGAAACTCGAAACGGTACAAATGTTCATTCTCTGCAGATGATTTGCCACCCACGAGATACCGAGCATGAGATTTAGCCATCTCATTATCACTATTGTCCTCACCCTCGAATCCTTCTTCGCGTAACTTGTTAAGAATATCTGGGACCTCCGTCTGACGATCGACCACTTTGAACGATAGATAAATGTGGGCCTTCGATGGGTCTGAATAGCGATAAGAGAACTCTGTTACTGCACGTGGGGTAATGATGTTGTGTAACTTGACGAAAGATCCCGGCTTCTCCGGTATAGTGACGCTGAAGAACACTTCCTTTGCCAGACCCAATTCTGCTCGCTCTGCGACAAACCGCAAACGATCGAAATTCATGTTTGCACCCGACAATGTTGCGCAGTATGTATCGTTCGGATTCGAGGGAGGATTTTGCTTCAAATACTTCTTCAGACCCGCCACCCCGAGCGCACCTGAGGGCTCGACAATGCCCCTAGTGTCTTCGAATACATCTTTGATCGCTGCGCATAGCTCATCTGTAGAAACCAGTACAATCTCGTCCACTAGCTCACGACAGAGCCTGAACGTCTCTTCACCAACTATCTTGACAGCGGTACCGTCAGCGAACAGCCCAACGTCTTTCAAAGTGATATGTTTATCTGCTGCAAGCGATCGTTTCATTGCGTCTGCATCATGGGTCTCCACACCGATAATTTTTACATGAGGGACGATTCGCTTGACGTATGCAGCTATTCCTGCGATGAGTCCACCGCCACCTACACAAACGAATATGGCTTTCAGGTTCGACACATTGGTTTGTCGAAGAATCTCCATAGCAATTGTACCCTGACCTGCGATGACATATGGGTCGTCATATGGTGGTATGTTCACGAGATTGTGCTTTTGCGCTAACCTCGCACCTTCCAATTTGGCTTCGTCAAAGTTTTGCCCAATAAGGACAACCTTACTTCCTAGCCGCGACACATTAGAGTGCTTGATTGATGGGGTCCCAGCTGGCATGACTACCGTAGCTGGTATGCCAAGGTGTTGTGCTGAATACGCTACGCCTTGCGCATGGTTACCAGCAGACACTGCAACCACACCACGCCAACGCTCTTCGTCCGTGAGATGCGCCATCTTGTTATAAGCTCCTCTGATTTTGAAGCTGAAAACGGGCTGTAAATCCTCCCTCTTCAGAAGCACCGTAGCACCAACCTTTTCGCTTAGGTTTGTAGCTGTAGTCAACGGTGTTTCCTTCAATATATCATACACGCGTGATGTCAATATCAGCCGCAGATAGTCAGGGTGTGATGGAGTAGATGCAGTCGGTATCTCAACCTGCTTGGCGGTGTTATTCTCTGTGATTGCCGTGACCGATGGGCCATTTCCGTTCGTCTTCGTCGAGGCTGCCGGGTCGACCATGTCAGGCTCTGCGAAACAGAGTCTGCAAGACAGATACGCGCACTTCTGAGCTGCCGACTCTGCACAAGAATGAGTCTCAGCACGTAGTAGCGTCGTAGTCTAGTCCTATATGAATCTATATATATATGTATATGTACAACTTGCGCGATTCCAATGGAAAAATGTCATAGTCCGGAAGGTCTTCGGAAACGGCCACATGTAATCTGTAACCGCAAAACCTTATTTCGCGTACAGTGATCACGATCACTTCCACAAAGCTACTGCGAGTAGCTCTGGTAGCTATAGGGTAACGTGTAACTTCCTTCCTACCTAGCCTATCTTTCTATACTGAATGAGGCCTCAGTTATGCTACTCGTCCGAGATACAACGCGGTCAGCATGCTTATATAGCTGTCGTCGACTTGAGCTCACTGTCCAGACGTGGAGACCATTCCCTGCCACCACGTCGCGGTATTCCTCGTCAAGGACGATGAGTCTTAATGCCTTCTTATCTCCCAGACCCATTTCTGGTTTATGATCGAGTCTTCCTTCACAATGTCGTTGACTGTCATGGGTTTCTTGTCGTCTGAATCATGGATGGACTTCACGAGTTATGCCTATGATTGAATGGTGTTCCATACGTACACAATTCTGCAATTCTAGGCACCCTTATTGAGGATTTCACCTGCTGTGAACACATGAACGCAGGACAACAGACTGTCGAAAAGTTCAAAGATGAGTTTCTGCGGCGTATAGCCGTACGGAATCTGGCCGATGTCAATACACTGCTAAGCCAGCTCGATGCGATACAAGAACAACCACAAATTCTTGACGAGTCCATTCAATCCTTTTTCGATTCCATCCTCAATCTGGTAGTAGAGGAACTCTTGCCTGCAAAGCTATCATCATTTCATGGCGATCTTTATACCGTCCTGTATTATTTCACGAAGATACGCGGCGCGAAAGTGATCAGTATGTGTGATCACCCAGGCTTTCAGAAGCTAACACAGGCTAGTCAAGCTGCTGCCCAACGATGTCCATCTCATGCGGCCGGTAATCACATGTCTACTTGCCCAGGAACGATCCGATCCCACACTATGGCAAGCACGGTATATCTTACTCCTGTGGCTTTCACTGATATGCATGGCTCCGTTCAGTATGAAGATTTTTGACAAGACGTCCGAGCATAACAAATCCGGATCTTCGGAATCTGTTGAAAAGATCTTGCAGATCGGGCAAATGTTCATGGGAGAGAGTAGTAGAGAGCGGGAAGCAGCTGGTCTGCTTGTAGCTCGACTGCTCAGTAGAATGGATGTGAACGAAAGATATATTCCAGAGTTCCTGTCTCAATCGCTGACTCATTGGGGAGCGGGTTCCACGAACTATCGAACAGGATTGTTGACGTGTCTTTGTGAGATATACAAGATCGGAAATCGCGATGTCCTCTTGTTTCATGCACAGAGTGCTATAGCAACCATGAGAGAGATTGAACAAACTGACGAGCTCATGGAGAATACCTTGCTGCGCAAATTGCGTACAAAATTCGCACAAAGGATTGCCTTGGCATTGTTACCGCCGAATCTAGCCTCTTGGCGGTATCGAAACGATCCAAAGTCCTTAGATCAGGAAGCTCCAACGAGCTTGAAATGGAAACCTATCGACCCGCCAGAAGAGGTAGAGGAGATCCTTGGCTTATTACTCGAAAACTTGGCGGACAAAGATACTGTGGTGAGGTACTCTGCTGCCAAAGGAATCGGTCGCTTGACTACTCGCTTACCCATTAATTATGCCGAAGAAGTCATTGACGCGGTGATACACTCCCTGGAAATCGATACTACCACCCGGATGCCTCAAGAGAGGCTACAGCTGGTCGACAGCGCTCGTGAAAGCACTTGGCACGGTGCATCTTTGGCGCTTGCAGAACTGTGTCGCAGTGGTGCACTCATGCCTTCGTGTCTCGGACGCATATTCCCGCTCGTGTTTCTAGCTCTTCGCTTCGACATCAAGAAAGGCTCACACTCTATAGGCACCTCAGTGCGTGATGCTGCGTGCTATACGATGTGGTCCATCCTTCGATGCTATCGATCAGACTTGCTTTTACCCTTTGGCAGTGCAATTGCGAACGCATTGATTGTCGTCGCGCTGTTCGATCGAGAGATTAGTGTCAGACGTGCAGCATCTGCAGCATATCAAGAAGGAGTCGGTAGACATCCGGATGATGTCTTCCCAAATGGGATCGCTGTGCTACTCCTGGCAGACTTCATCGCTGTAGGACAACGAAATTCCTCTTTCCTCGAGGTCGCCCCAGCAGTTTTCAGGTATTCGAGTTACCAAAACTCAATACTGGCACATCTGACCAATACCTCTTGTGTACATTGGGACAGAGATGTCCGCGAATTGGCAGGACAGGCACTGAGAATGTTGATAGTGACCGGTATTCAGCAGAACTCGGCGTTCCTCGAGGTACTACCACATGTCATACAAACACTGTCAGGGCACCAACAGTCCCTAGATGTTAGTGCTCGTCATGGCTCTAGATTTGCTCTCGGGGAAGTTTGTTCGGCTCTGCAAGCCTCAGTTTCTCTGTTCGACACGATGGACAATGGTTTCTATCGGTGTCTGAAGCAATTACAAGACGCTGTCAAGAACATCCCAAACCATATCTCAAAGGGACCTACAGCTGGTCTAATGTATTGTGGTGTATGTCATTTTATCTCACGACTCTCTAGTCTCGAAACACTTGTTGTGCACAATCGACCAGAGAATCTGGAAAGTGATTTGGGCATATATACGGGTATCGAAATGTCACCAGACGTCCGGGTCGGATGTCTCCACCTCTCTATTGATGCGCTATCTTTTGACGACACTGCAGTACTTGAAGAAGCTACTGATGCTCTTCATTGTCTCTGGACATTCGAGTCTATCAGGGCGAATTTAACCGCTTTAGTGATCCGGAATTCGGGTCTGACCAGCAATGCAGCCACTGTAGGATGGTTGGTCTTCTATGGCAAGATTGATTATACAAACTCGACCGATTTGCTGTTCGATGTGATCAAGCAAACTGCTCGACTGACCAAGATAATGGGGGACAAGAGCAGGAACAAGCCAGAACGAAGAAAGATAGCCGTTGGCACTCTTGGACACTTTGTCCCGCAGTTGTCGAGACTGATGTCCGCTGGCCACACTGAACTACGGGAAAATACTTGTCTTGTCCTCGAAAGTCTGCTAGGCGGATTGCACGATTATTCAGTTGATGCTCGCGGTGATGTTGGTAGTTGGGTGCGAGAAGCCTCTGTGAACAGTACCTGTCGTTTTCTCGAGCATATTGAACTCGCGGCAATCATAGAAGATGCATCTGCCGGCTTCGTCAACCTCCTTATAGGTGTACTGACTCAGTGCCTAGGCAAGATAGACAATCTGCGAACTAGCACGACGCATGCGCTAACACGTACACTGGCATCGGTGCTCGAAAAGGAAGAGGACTTATCGCGGATGCCATCCTTCGAACATCTTTGCAAGACAATTCAGCCGGTGCTCATTCGAGCATCGCAACATCTAGCCTCAGGCGCTTCGTCCGTCACGGTCTTCGAGGACTTGACGCCCTTGTTGGCTGGAGAAGCATTGCGATCCGCGCTGGTCAAGGAGTACCTGATCAGTGGGAGTTCCGGATCCCAATCCACCATGGCGGCAGCGAGTGATGCATTGTCCACCTACCTCGACGCCCAAGACTCTGCCTTTCTAAACAGTGTGCTCGATGATCTCATAATAATGATCAAGTCAAGCAAGGAGGATGACAGGGTGTTGATACCTGTACTGGACAGTACCGCGACTTTATTCGAGAGCCAAATCTTTGGCAACATCGACTTTGAATTGGAGCGTCTCTTTGTCACGATTCAAGACGCGACACTCAATACCCGGACGATCCCAAAGATCTTCGCGGCTCTCAAGTGTTATGCCGCCCTGGCTGCGAGCACCGATCGCATGAGGCACCGAGCGTGGAAAAAGTTGGCGGTGACATTGTCGCACAAGTTTCCACGAGTCAGGGTCCTGGCTGCCGAGCTGCTCTACTCTGTCCTGTCAAATTGTGACTTGGAGGCCCTGGATGCAAGCAGTGCTGTCGTGGAGGCACTGACCGAAGTGGATTGGGCACTCGAGGTGCAAGACCAAAAGGTGGGCGTGGTGAAGGCATTTGTCTTGCCATGATATATAATACATCTACCACAAATTGATTATGCATCTATGATCGAAAGAAAAAATGTATGGAGAAGAAATTGATCAATCTACCCACAAGTCATGTTCAACATCGCCAAGATGCGTGAAGAAGCCAGAATAAAACTTGACGCCGAGTCCTGGATCCCGATCACCCGTCGTCCCCCGAATGGAATGCATGCCGAGTTGCACGATTCCTAGATCGACTGCGCGGACGCCCAGCGCGGAAGATAACATTGGTCCAATCGTGCCACCTTGCCATCATTAGTATTGCGCATTTGCTGAATAGAAGAACAAAAAATGGGAAAATGGAAGACATACCTGAAGGTTGACCGTTTCGGATTTGCGACAACTGAAGCGTGCTGCCGCACCGTTCGGCGATTTCCTGCATGAGTGCCCTGCCGGTCGCGTCCGTGGTGACATTGGCATTCGCGTCGCAGCAGAGGACAGGGCCGACGTTGAGTCGTGGTTTGAGGCCGTATGCATCGACAAAGTTTGGGTTCACGGCGTGCTCGACGTCTGCGCTGATGAGAAAGCTACGCGCCATGGTGGCTGCAAAGAGGTTGTTTTGATTGTGTTGTGGGTTCAGGCTCTCGATGATCCGTGCTAGCACGCTCGGCAGCAGGTTCGAGGCCGCACCTTGGCGCAACTGACTGCCTACTTCCTCGTCGTCAAAGCAGGCCACCAAGTTGATGCTCGAGCCGGATAGCGTCGTGCTCGAGCACTCGATCAGGGCTTCCAGGGCTGCATAGGAACATAGTTTGTCGTCGCAGCGAGGCACACTCAGAAATTCGCCGTCTAGACCGAGTCTGCCGGCTGCTTGATGGTCAAAGAGTTCCAATTCAAAGTCCTTGATCTGGTCCACGGCAATGTTCAATTCACGAGCGAGGACATCTAGAACTCGCTTGGAATGATTTCGTAGCACATTATTGATTGCCGGACCATCCTGAGCATCGACTGAACGTGCCTCTGAGAGCCCTACGATTGGTGTCATTTGTGTTTCCCTGTCGAATGGAGGTTCGGCAGCGGCCCCAAAGTGTTCCGCCAACGAAACAATTTTGGCGAATGGTTGTGCAAGTCTCAGCAATTTCTGGAGGACTTTGCCGTCTGATTCCTTGACCAAGACACGACCGGCGAGTCCCAGGTCACGGTCCCACCAAGTAGATCCGCCGACTCCAGAATACGGAGCCACTCTTAAAAGTTCGTAACCTGATGAGATTTCCTTGCTGATGGGCTTCAATCTCATTGTGAGAGCATCCATATGAGTACCTATCATGGCGATCGGATCACTGGCGCGATACGATTTGCCGACAGTAAAGGCGACGATGGAGGACGAATTGCGTGTGAGGTAGTATTTTCCTCCGACCGTGACACTCTCACTCCAGTCGGATCGCTCTGACAGGCGTACAAATCCCAGAGAGTCCAGTCGCCGTGAATAGTGCCCATTCGCATGGAAGATGGTTGGAGCATCATTCATAAATTTAAGAAACTGCTCAGCATGTTCGTCTATAGAAGCTCGCGCAGTGTCCATGTCCTCCGGTGTCACTTTGTCAATCGCTTAATAAGCTCTAGAGACCGCACTTGAGCGGATGATCAGAGAGGGGACTTCGAGTCCACTGTGATAGCAAGGCTGAAGTACTATGCGTTTCGTACGGTGCGTACACAGCTGAAGGAAAATGTTGTGGACAAACCGCTATGCCATTCTTATACTGACCGTATACAATAGTTACAGCTGTAGCTAGTACTAGCTATAGCTATAGCTACTGTATACGTAGTGCTGGTTTGGAGGTGAAGCATAGACGTGTTTGTGGAGAAGATGTCAAGCGTCGCAGGCTTCCCGCTTCGTGGAGATTGCGGGCCGTCTTGCCTGATTGCGCATTCACACTTCGTCTACCTCGAAAGACGCGGACGATTGATTCTGGACTTGCAACTTCCGAGGTTCTACGCGTACACAAAAAGGATATTACAGGCATGATCCGTGAGGTGGCTGGCTGATAAAGGCAGCTGCAGGGGAATCGCATTTTAACACGCATATTCTGTATACTCAGTGTTATGTCATCGTCCATAATGTCCACTTACATAATTGGAGTGGACCTCTCTCGTCGTCAAGCAGCAAGCATGTTGAAAGAAATGTAAGCAGTACAAAACTGATGAACAGGCAGAAATGATACTTTGACAAGAATTGTGAAAACCACTAGCTAGCGAGGTGTTGGTCTTCTATTCCTCTGCCAGGGAATTAACAAGTGGATCCACTTTCCACTAACTGGAGCGAGACGGAAAACTTGTCAAATCCATGGCCACTTGGGGAAAACATGGAATTTTAACCAACGGATTCAGCCTTTCGATCTGCTCCCGCTTCTGCTCTGCACACCCACCAGCCTTGCGGTCGGCCACTGCAGTTCTACCTAGCCCTGCTCAGAACGATGACCTGAGAAGGAAGAGACGCTTCACAAATTGTATGTATGTCTGCGAATCAATGTCATCAGACCAGCTTGTTCTCTTTCGAGGCTTTTGTTGCAAAGAAAGCAGAATGTGCACCTGGAGAAACCCGCAACTGCACATATAACGTGGCCATTCTGGCGCGAGGATGAAATTATAAACTGTAGCAAGACTCATTACGGGCGGCACTTTTCTGGTTGTGTTGCGAAGAAGGAAAGAGGAGAAACTCCAACTTTCGCACCAAACCTTGTGGCAGCCACGATTGTTAAGCCACCGAAATACCCTTGGCGAAAATCCTTAAATGTCGGTGCATTTTTAACAGGGATTGGCCATGGACAAGATAGTGTGAGGGAGCTGGCAGGGCCGACCGTTGGCAATCCTCCCGAAAGGTCGTCTGCAGCTTCGTCGTCCAATGTGACAATTCTTCTTTGAACAAGACTTTTTGAAATTGCTAGCACAAAGGCGAAGCGAGGACGTGTGACATGTTGTCGCGTTGGACGTGGATATGCCTTTTGGCAGAGTCTGTGCTGAGTCAATCGAGTCTGCGCACGAGTGCAGTCTCTTCGGGCCCAGCGACTGGCGTCACCGACATTCCGGTGTATAATGCGACAATAGCAGGCACGCCGAGCGATACCACGATACAGGCATATCCCGACGAGTCGCAATGTAATTATACCTCGAGCGACGATCTATATTGCTTCCCCGCACAAGATTCCTTTGTACAAATGACTGGCTGGACCAGGTTCTTCTACAACCCGAGCTACGGATTGATCAATAACAGTGGATTGGTGGACATCACGATGCACTTTGCCGCGGACGACGAGCCTGCGGCATCTTGGATCGGCGTACAAAATACGGGCAATATTCCCATCAACGTCAATATTTCCTGGTTCACCAGTACTTTATCCCCGCAAGCGACGAATTCTGCCGCCGACCCGTACTACTTTTACGTACGGCCGAATAGTGCCGTCTACAATGCCTATCCCACAGGATCAAGTCGCGGGCCAACATTCTATGCGGTACAGACACCAGTAGCGCGTCTCGCGGTTCCTGCTACGGCGGCAGCGGCCTCGACGACGGGCACGTCTCAGCCCACAACCGGCGCGGGCAGCACTGCAGGATCAGCTGCTACCGCGTCGCCCACGACCAGCGGCTCGGCGGGCTCGAGCTCTCAAAATACATCGGGCGCATCGAATGGTCTGAGTCGCGGCGCGATTGCAGGTATCGCCATTGGCGCCATCGCGCTCTTCTTTGCACTACTATTGCTGGTCATCGTCATTGTGCTGCTACTGCGTCGAAAACGGTACGCGGAGGAAGCGGCGACGGTGGCGGCGGAGAATCAGGAGAAGCAGCGGCATCGCGACTTGGTGACGGGAAACCTGTACACGCCCGCCGAGTTGGCTGCTGCCGGTAGCGGAGGTCCAGTAAGTGGGCTGGGACAGTACAGGCGGCCGAGCATGGAGCCCACGGATTCCAGTGGATCGATGCCGTACGTCATTCACCAGAACCCACTCAGTCATCAGTCCTCCATCGTGCGCCCGGAGCGCGCGAGGGTGCTGGATTATTCACGGAACGGTAACACGGGGGGAGGCAATGTTGCGGAAGCAGCGCCGCCGTTGAGACCCACGTCTGGTACGTGGATGGATTCCCTGCCGCATGCCCAGTAGGATAATTGCATCGATTTCACTGTGTGCGCGACAAGATTATAATTTGCATCAAAAGTTATATGGTCATGTGTTTGAAAGTGGTCTAAGTTTATTCCGTGCTACAATTGCCATCGCTCATACTTGCCTTGTCCTCTTCAAGTCTATATCTTGCACACACAACGATAATATGCTGATTTCGTGACGACCAGTCTTTAGCGTCCACCAGACTTGATGAGGTCGAGGAAACTCGACTTGCTGAGTTCTTGTGCCTTGACTTTACGTTTCTCGACCCCGGCGCCCTGTCTGACGCACAACCCGGTCCGTTCGTCGCGTTCGGGTATACTGCTGCTGCTGATGCCGCTCTCGGTAACGCCGACACTGCCGTCTTGGGCACTGAGTTGGGCGGCGCGTATGGCATTGAATAGTCTGACGACGCCGCGTTGTGCGACTTTACGCATGGCGCGTTCCTTTTCGATGGATCGGGCGACTTCCTCGTCCGTTTCGCCGCCCAGGACGGCGGCGTTGTGGTTCTTGTCGAGTTTTGCTCGTTTCTCGGCCGTCATTTGTTTGCGTACTTTTTGTTCGAGGCGCTCGTCTTCCGCCGCCTCGTCTAGTTTTTTGGATTCCAGCGATCGTGCGAGGATTGGGTTCTTGCGATTACTCGATGTGAGTCCCGAGGAAAGAATCTTTTGCATAGCCAAGGCAAAGTCTGCAGGATCGGTCCTTTTCCGCTTCTTAGTGTTGGTGTCCTGTGTCATAGTGTCACGTTCATCATCGTCATCTTCGTCCTCGCTGTCTTCGCCGTTCTCGACATCTTCATCCTCGGACACGGCATTGACGTCGAATTTATCATCGTCCTCTTCGTCATCTGGAATCGATCCATTGTCCTCGTCCTCATCATCGCTGTCAGACTTCACGTCATCGTCACCTGTGCTAGGACCAAAGATATTTGACGTTTGCGTCACTTGAGATGGCTTGAGTTTTGATCTGTCTTCAGGAAAAGCCTCAGTATGCGTATTTCCTGCTGCAGATGCCATTGAAGAGTTCCCTTGCTTGGATAACCGGCTACTGGAATCTAAATGTCCTTTCACGTTGAGAGCAAGCCGAGTAGTCTGTAAAGGTCCTGATACATATGTATATATATATATAACTATGAATTCTGGCGAGATTTGCAACTGATGTCAAAAGTGGATTTTTCGTATCAGCGGCTGCAAATGAAAATTTCAGCCACTGACATGAACTGATCGACGCGATTATTGTTTCGCTGCAACTTTATCACTTACTCAAGCACTTCAGCTGTTTCGTGTCATACTTTTGAATGCTAGAACTCTTCCTGGACGTGCGAGGTCTGTGAAGGCTTACGCATGATGCTCTACGAACCATAATTGTCGACGTCGTTCGTCTACCATGAGCCGCTTGACAGATGTGGCCGCGGTGGTGGGCGTACTCAGCAATGTTGTTTCAAAGAACGCAGCTCTGAGGCAGGCTGCAAGGGATGCTAAATGGAAGACTTCCTCGATTCTTCGTCCCGAGGGTCACGAGAGACAGGGTGCTCCTTCGTATGACCACTTTTACACTCCCGATGCCGCACAAGACTCCCACGAGCACGAGTACCGGCCGACTGGTGAACACGCCAACACGGCTACCGGTATCCCTACTGCAGATAGCCAGCAAACTGATAGCGTGCTTGAGAGCACGTATCTTCAAGCAAGAGGTCCGCAGATGCCCTCAGGAGTGCCAGAGACTTCTGACAATGAAGCTGGAACTCGAGGACAGCCACAAGAGAACGACGACGATATTTTGTTCCTACGAAATGCTCGGAGCGTGTCTCAACTATCAGCCAAGTTCGGACCTTCCGATCCACGATCTAGCAGGAAATTTCGAAGTGACACCGATTCTTTGCGACCTAGTCAAGCCGATAGATTCGATGTAAGATCTTCCTTGAGACAGGCTGATAGTGTACGCGGACAGCCCGAACGTCAATCAGACATGACGAGCACTGTCTCGAACTTCCCAGAAGCCCAAGCTGCAGATGTGAGAAAAGCAAATCATATCAAACCACTTAGTCATGGGCAGGAGCAGACTTCTACAACTTCGTCTGGGTGGTCGGAAGATGCAAGTACTATACCTGAGGAGCCCCAGCTTGGAGGTAGCAGCGCTCCGAAAACCGATGAGGTCCACGAAACTGTGTCTGAGATTGTCAAAGAGACACAAAAGCTTTCTTCCTCTGCGGTCCCGTCTTCTCGATTTTCGAGATTATACCATTACACTACGCTCGGGGCATCTCTTGGCTATAATGCATTTGCTGACTCCACCAGTCGATTATTCAACGGTCCTTCTGCCACAAATGGGTCTGGTTTTCTGTCGTCCAAGAATACCGATCTCCTGGTAAGGAAATTGTCCCGTATGCGTGGAGCGGCTCTCAAGTTGGGACAAATGATTTCGTTTCAGGACGAAAATCTACCAGGTCCTATTAGAGAGGTCTTACAACGAGTCCAGGACTCTGCAGATTATATGCCAGCCTATCAATTGGACAAGGTCATGTCCAATGAATTTGGTAGTGATTGGAAAAAACTGTTCTCCACTTTTGATGAAGTGCCAATCGCAGCCGCCAGTATTGGTCAAGTCCACAAAGCTCGCCTGCCCGATGGTAGGCTGGTCGCTGTAAAGGTCCAATATCCTGGCGTTGCAAATTCCATTTCATCCGACCTCAGGAATCTCAGTCTTCTGTTGACAGCATCCAGACTGCTGCCCAAGGGTCTATACCTTGACAAGACCATCGAGAATGCTCGGACTGAACTTGGGTGGGAATGTGATTATATACGAGAAGCTGAGAATACGAGGAAGTTTCGTGAATTGGTAGGAGATGACAAAACTTTCACGATACCCAAAGTCATTGACGAATGCTCCGGCAAGCAAGTGCTTACCACCGAATTCCTCGAAGGTGTGGGTATTGCAAAGTCCCAAGCCTATTCTCAAGAGCTGCGAGACTTCCTGGGAGCAGAGATCATGCGACTTTGTCTCAGAGAGTTGGCCGACTTTCGCTTTATGCAGACGGATCCGAACTGGACAAATTTCTTGTACAACAAGAAGTCCCGCAAAATTGAGCTGCTCGATTTTGGTGCCTGCCGAGCATTTGATGAGGACTTCATTGCCAAGTATTGTCATTTGTTAGTGGCAGCCGCTCGGGGTGACAAACCAGAGTTGCAACGGCTGTCCACAGAACTTGGATACTTGACTGGATCAGAGTCCAGCGCCATGATCAATGCACACATCTCATCGATACTAACTCTGAGCGAGCCATTCTCGTTCGCCGCCGAGCAAGACATCTACGACTTCGAGAGCCAGACCATCACGGATCGCGTAAAATCGTTCATTCCAGTCATGCTGCGAGAACGCTTAGCACCTCCGCCGGAAGAGACGTACTCATTGCATCGACGCTTGTCCGGGCACTTTTTGCTATGTGCGCGACTCAGAAGTCGTATACCGTGCAGAGCTATCTTCAAGGATGTCATGACGAAAGCAGGTTACATGCAACCCGACACATAGCAATCAATTCATTCCGCCAGGAAGCAGTCGGCTTGTGCAAAACGCATGTTCTGCTCGGGTCGCTGTGTGATGAGACATGTATCACCAGTACCTCAGATGAAGATAACAGTGGCTCCTGAAAAAGAGAGCTGTGATAGTGCAATTATTTCATGGCTGAAATCACTAAAGAGCATGAGTGCTACGCAGCGCTCAAATAACGACCGACAGGCACAATCAATGCTTCTGTCAAATCGAGTTCTGACGGAACGTCCCACGATTCATCAAGTCGAACTGTTTTGTTTCGCCTTGCAAAGTTATATCAGTCCTTCGAAAATGTCGACACAGAATAAAGTATCGTTGGGTGCTGGCGAACACTTTCTGTTCTGGAATGATGACTCGCCAGAAATGGATGCTTTGGAAAAGCACTCGTCCCCAGCGATACAGCCTGTCACGCTCTTACAGAAGGATGGCTACCATGATGCACAAGCACCACCTGACCATTTATGGAGACACAGACTTTGGACTTCTGGCTCCATCATCTTCCATTCTGACATCTTGCTCAATGAAGACACGTATTGCACCGAGAGCATCACGAGCATTGAAGCAGTGCATATGGATGCCTGCCAAGTGACAATTTGCAGGCGAATCAGTCAGGCAGGGACAATCAAGCTCACAGAATACCGTACACTGACCTACACGAACCGAGATCTACAGACTCGTCCTTCAGGTCCTGTAGCTGCCACAACATCGTCAGATGTTATAGCTCAATTGACCCCGTCTCAAACACTTATCATGCGATATTCAGCCTTGACCTTCAACACTCATCGTATACACTACGATCGTGATTATGCTCGTAAGCAAGAGGGATACTTGAATATTCTGGTGCAAGGCTCGCTAACACTCACGCTGGCGCTCAAATCAGTTGCATCACTGTTCCCTACAATCACGGCTTGTACTTATCGAATGCTCGCTCCCTGTTATGTGGATGAAGCCCTCGAGATTCGGAGACACGGGCATCGAACCATTCTTGTCTATGGTAGCAAGGATTACTCGCTAAAAATGACCATCAAGATTGATCAGGATTAGACCGTCTGCATTTGATGTCATCATCAGACCTAGCTTACGTTGACAAAATTCGAAACGCTCTGGCCGCCACTAGCAGTAGGCGTGTTTCGAGATGGCACGTACCTCTACTTCGATTATTACTCGGTCGCAGTCGACAAGGCTCGAGCGCGTGTTTCGAATATTAGTCCCACGCATTTAAGTATCCGTGCCAGGCAGTTGTCAATGCACAGTCAATGCATTTTGTCTTGCTCTTTTCGACATTGACCTTTGACAAACCATATGCCAGTGCTACCTCACCATTCTTATCGTCTTCGCAAACGAGCAATGCAAACTCAAATTCGCAGAGTCCTGCTCTACCTTTCAGGAGTGCAACGCTTCCATACAAGCGAAGAGACTTTTCAGTACGATTGTCTGATTCTAGACGAGCTTCCCAGGCATCACGACACGCGAGACGATTGTCCTTGGTGAACGGT
Organism: Taphrina flavorubra JCM 22207; assembly: GCA_000836175.1. Classification (NCBI taxonomy): domain Eukaryota; kingdom Fungi; phylum Ascomycota; class Taphrinomycetes; order Taphrinales; family Taphrinaceae; genus Taphrina; species Taphrina flavorubra. Next base: position 88,890 of record DF819255.1, on the reverse strand, counting down.
ACGTCTGCCATATACTACAGCAATCTTGATGTCACGAATCCAGTAACCGCAAGCAATGGTACCTACTACTACAATGGCACCGCGATCAAAGCCGCTACAGCCTCAGGTCTGAATGCAATATTTGGCACGGGAGGCACCGCAGGGGCCAGCTCGTCCGCAAGTGACAGTAAGACAGGAACGAATGCTATTAGTACCGCTCCGGTTCCGACTTCTGGCTCTGGTACAGATAGTGTCCATCAGACCCTGTTAAGGTATGCAGAATTCAGTGCCGGTGCTTACGAGTCATCTTGTTTGTCTCCGCTAGGCAGCACTCTGATACAGAATATTGCTAGTGGCACTACCAGTACTACTATGCAGGCTAAAGTGGCGGGATTTATAGCTCGAGATGATGCAAACAAGGAGCTTGTCGTGGTCAGTACATCTTCAAGCTGGAATTGACAAGTACCTGATATGTGCAGGCCTTTAGTGGAGATCCTACGCTGCAAATGTTCAATTCTGCGACCCTGCTGGGGCAACAATCGAATCTTGTGGATGTCACAAGTGCCGCCTCTTATTCTTTTGGAGCACCAACAGGCTCATCGATAAATGCAGAGCTGCTCAATACATATCAGTCATATGCTGCAAGTCTTACGACAAGCATCAGGACTCAACTAGAATCGCACAGCGACTACGGCATCACATTTACTGGCCATGGGACTGGTGGCAGCCTCGCCTCAATTGCGGCGGTCCATCACGCCACTCTGCTGGGTAGCAAGATTCCCATGCAGGTCATCACTTATGGCGCACCAAGGGTGGGCAATGCGCAGTGGGCGGCTTACACCGAATCGTTGTTTCTGACCAATAGTGTGGCCAGATACCTTCGTGTGACTCGTCCGAACGATGATGTCCCTCAGATACTGTCCACAGCCATGGGATATCAGCACTCTGCAACCGAGCTATATCTGCGCGACTCAAGCAATGCGGCTGTCGATATTGTACATTGCACTGGCTCGGAAGACGTCACATGTAATGACTCGCAACTGGCTACATTGCAGCCAGCTGCGACTGCGAATGGCAATGCGAATGGCAATGCGAATGGCAATGCGAATGGCAATGCGAATGGCAATGCGAATGGCAATGCGAATGGCAATGCGAATGGCAATGCGAATGGCAATGCGAATGGCAATGCAAATGCCAACACAAATGCTGCTCCGAGTTTCGGAGGCTTTGGCACAGTCTCAAGCTCGGATCCAGTTTCATCGTCCTCCACCTCGACACCAAATCCTCAGGCTAGTGGCCAAGTCGCGTCCACCATCACAACGCAAGGCAGCCTGGCTCCAGAGAGCCTTGGCACGAATACAGGTATCGCCGCTGATACCGGACCGGGATCTTCCACGGCTGCTGGTATCACAACATCTGCAAGTGTCCCGAGTAGTGATACAAGTGTACCGTGCAGCGTGTGCAGAGGCACGGAATGTATTGTTTGCACGGAAGATCGTGTCAAGGCTCAAAACAGTGTTAGTGGTGCATCTGTGCAGAGCGACGACATCGGGATCGAAGATCAGGCGAACGCCTTAAGCACGACGGGGGCTTCGAGGGACCCTTTCGAGTCCTATGCACGACAGGCTTCGCTCGGCACAAATGCAATCAACACTTTGCAAACGGTGTTATTTCCCGTCATTTATTCCTTGGCAGCCAATGCTTCGGTCCGAACAAATCTTGCTAGTTCTGCTGTCCCAGATGCAATGACTAACAAGAACGGCTCATTCTTATCGATACGCTCACTGATAGATCGAAATGACTCTAGCAGTAACGACTCCATGGCACTGAATGCACACTTTGTCGCATTTCAGCCATCGAGCAAGAGCCAGGACATCAAGACGACCAATCTGCTGACAGTGACGAAGGCCATGATACCGAGCATCAATGCAGCACACCTGACGTACATGGGCATCAACATGGTCAACGATGGCCAGCGCTACTGTTCCGCCGGCGCTGGCGCTTCTGTATTGTCAAACAGTGCGGTCGTCGCCGCCGCACCTGCCAACAATCTCATCGCCACGAGCAGTGCTGGTGTAAAAACTCAGACACTCGTGAGTACAGGTCATGCACACAGACCAAGCGCAATTGGCGTGGTGTTTGCCATCATGGTCACACTCTATTCTGCATCATCATTCAGGTCGAGTAGACTGCCCTTTGCTGCACATATACGATGTAGATTTAATGAATAGTATCATTCTTGCCAATGCGAGTTGTATATCTGCATATGCTATCTATGCTCGTGAGCTCCTAGGACGTCTATAGCTACTATACTACACATGTACAGTAGCTACAGTAGTGCAGCACATGTAGCATCAGATTGACCGCGTGTCAGGCTCACGGCACAACTGCGGCAATTCACCAGACAAGGCTCCACGCAAGTTTCAAGCAATCTTGGAACGCATTCACGCCCAATTCCAAGTCACCACCACTACTACCACTAGCCTTACAACGCTCGTTTCATGGGTTGTCGAGTGATCCTGTCGAGACATTAATGCTCACTGGGCTTCCAAAGGCGATACAGCATCTTTCATCCTATATTTATCAGCGTCCAGCCCTTGGCAAGATCTCCGCAAGCCGCAGAAATTACGAAACCATGACGGTCGATACTTCCGCACGAGTGCAGGCACTCAGGACGGCAATGTCAAAAGAGAACCTGAGTTATTATTGCGTCCCGTCGGAAGACTCTCACGCTTCAGGTACTTGCTGCCAGTAGCATAACAAGAGTAGAGCTGACTCGGCAGAATATACAGCCGCGTGTGACGAACGGCGTGCTTACATCTCTGGTTTCGATGGCAGCGCAGGCATAGCGGTCGTTGGACAGAAACAGTGCTATCTCTTCACGGACGGACGATATTTCAACCAGGCTTCACACCAGCTGGACGACAATTGGCAGCTGATGAAGCAGGGTCTTCCGAATGTACCTACGTAAGGCCGCGGCTGTCAGAGAATGATCGGCGCTGACATACGAAGATGGCAGGAATTCTTGGTTGCGAATGTGCAAAGGACCGCAAAGGTCGGGATCGATGCATCACTACTACCCCTTACGGAGTCCTTGAAGCTGCAGGATCAGCTCAAGTCCAAAGGCGCGGAATTGGTAGGTCAAGAACACAATCTGGTGGATGAAATATGGAAGGATCGACCTTCGGCACCTTCGAATCCGGTCCTTGTGCACCCTATAAAATATGCTGGAGCATCTGCGACCGAAAAACTAAAAGATTTGCGCAAGTTCTTGAAATCCAAAGATGCTGATGGCATTGTCATCAGCTCCTTGGACGAGATTGCCTGGTTGTTCAATCTTCGTGGATCAGACGTACCATTCAACCCAATCTTTTTCGCCTATGCCTCAGTCACAACAAAGAGCTCGACGCTGTTCATTGACTCTGACAAGTTGTCGCAAGAAGTACGCTCGTCACTGCCACAAGAGACTGAGATAAAACCCTACCGGGCGATCTTTGATTCTGCAAGAGCTCTGGGCAAGTCTGCATCAAAGGTCTTGATTGGTTCGAAGGGCTCGTGGGCTCTTGCGACTGCTCTGGGAAGCAATGTAGAAAGTGTTCGATCACCCATCGGCGATGCAAAGTCAATCAAGAACGACACTGAAATGACTGGAATGAAGGAATGCCACATCCGTGATGGCGCCGCACTAATTGAGTATTTCTATGAGATGACACAATTGGCAGCCAAGAATCACAAGATTGATGAGGTCGACGCTGCGACAATACTAGAGAACTATCGTAAGTCAAAGGACCATTTCGTCGGCTTATCATTCCCCACTATATCGTCCACGGGCGCCAACGGGGCCATCATACATTACAAGCCAGAAAAGGAGACTTGCTCCGTGATTGATTGGTCGAAGATATATCTCTGCGATTCTGGTGCACAGTACAAGGACGGCACGACAGATATTACACGTACCTGGCACTTTCAAGAACCGTCGGCCTTTGAGCGCAGAGCCTTCACTCTGGTACTCAAGGGTCACATTGCCATTGCCACCGCAGTCTTCCCACGAGGCACGACAGGGTACACCCTCGACACATTGGCGAGGCAGTACTTGTGGCGCGAGGGTCTCGATTACTTCCACGGCACATCCCACGGCGTGGGCTCTTACCTGAACGTCCACGAACCGCCCATCGGCATCGGCACCAGGATCACATTCAATGAGGTGCCCTTCTCCGTGGGCAACGTCATCAGCAACGAGCCAGGCTTTTATCTCGACGGACAGTTTGGCATCAGGATTGAAAACATCATCACGAGTGTGGCGGCCGACACGCAACACAAGTTTGGGGACCGCGAGTACCTCGGTTTCCACACGATTTCCCTCGCGCCCCTCTGTCGAAACTTGATTGACGCGACACTCCTGAGCGACGAGGAGCGCAGGTGGGTCGATGCATACCATGCCGAGACACTGGAAAAGGTCGGACCACACGTCGGTAAAGAAGTACTGCACTGGCTCACGGAGGAATGTCGGCCGTTGTCATCATGATCATCGTCATAGTCATTATTATTTATTACTATACTATATCGGTAACGTCGCCAGAATAAATGTACTCCATACGATTCCCGCCATGACTTGAATACGTAGCCGCGATCCACGCGACTTGTTTGTGTTGCCCGTGCCGGCCAGAGAAGCACTATCCGATCCTGCAGAAGCCGTACTCGACGGCACTTTTGACCTTGTCGTGCTCGTACTGGTATTGATGCCAGGGACAGTGACGGTCGATGAGTGGACTATAATCTTGGTGCTCGTGCTCGACGTCTCGTCACGAGTCATTGTCGAAAGGGTATGGGAAGGATCGGCATCGGTGGTGGTGGTGGTGGTGGTGGCGACTTGGACGAGTCCGGTGGCGAGTACTTTCGACGCTGCGTGCGTGCTCGACCAGGTCACGGGACTGGCCAAACTAGTACTCGACGTCGACGAAGAGTCTGGTATCGATATAGTCGATGATGTGGAGGAGGTGGTGCGGGTGGAGAATGTCCATGATGTCGATGTAGAGTTTGCATTACCTGGCACGGATGATACTTCAGTGCCCGAAACCGTCCATTTAGTAGACGAGATTGCGAGAATGGCGATAGTATGGAATATGGATGAGTGCATGTGACTTGATGGTATATGGTGTGTCGTGATATCGATGGAGGATCGACGACGAATTATATGGACGACGCGTGCACGGACGGATCGAGCGTCGCGAGTTTCGGTCAGTAGGTTCATTCTTCTTATGCGGAAACCATCGTTTCAGTATGGCCATCCTAGTGTTTGAATAATGGAAGCACGGACGAGTGTTTAATTCGTGCTCGAAACAATTGACAATTGAAGTCGATTATTATTCTTGACTATGATTGTCGTAATCACATGACTGAACAACAGCTGACAGAGACGGAAGATGTTCCAGACATTGAAGAACTATCCAAGTCTTTCTCCGTGTACTGCCGAAGTGACAGCGGCTTCTCGCGATGAGTGATGTGAGGCTTGTGTCGTTGCAAGAGATACTCGAGGGCTTGGTGATTGCCATTTTGACGTGCAGCCTCGAGGTCTACCGAGCTCAACTCGATATAGCCCGTACTTAACGCCCCGAGGACAATTTGATCTATTGTGTTGACCAGTTCTTCTGCTCTAGATTAGTCTTGAATGGTGCAACGGGGCGCAAATCTGACCATGGTGCGTCCGCTCTTTCTCTGACACTCGGAAACCACACGTACGAAATAAGTGTCTAAGAGCATTCCAGCCACGCGAATCGGAGAGAAGAACATTTGCATGTCCCATGGACATGAGGAGTCGTGCGACCTCAAAATTCTCATTTTGACAAGCAAGATGAAGAGCCGTCATGCCCAAGTATGTTCGATTGTCGACCTGAATATGCGAATGAGACAGCAGGAGTCTCGTGATTTTGATGTTGCCGTTGATCGCAGCATACATCAGCGCGTTGTAGGAAATGGATCCCTTTTCCCTAAAGTTGGGATCGACTCGTCGCAACAGGACCTCCAACATAGCATGATCCTCTCGTTTTGATGCATCTGGCAGCAGCATACTCAGATAATCGTCAGGCAGCTTGTGAGCAAAGATCTGTGAATTGATGAATGTCTCAAGTACAGGCAGTGGAGCACATGCAGCGTGAGCCGGAAAGGACGCCAGCGCATACTGTAGGAACGGATACTCAGCACAAGCCTCAATTCTCTCTGCCTAGAATGGTCAATTTACGTCTCGATCGACGCACTCAAACGCACCTCATCCATGTGAAGCTCACGAGGTATACTCATGAGGTATTTCATACATAACTCTGCTAGGACGATTTCTCGTTCTCTTGGAGGACAGTATAGTGGATGCGACGTTGGAATGGTATCAAGCCACGACGTGAAATCATTGCCTTTGATCACGGCATGCTCGCAGCGTTTGACTCCCCAGTTGTGTACTCCGTCGTGATTGATGCTAGCCACTGTTGCAGGCAAAAGTTCAATTTGTACAATCCCAGGCAATTGTTCCTGCAAAAATTCTCGTAGACTCAGTGGAGGTTCAATCTGGAAATCAGGCTCATCTTCGAGCGAGAGAGAAAAATACAATATCTCTTGCAGCTCAGATAGCGTCAAAGGTCTAGTCGAGCGTGTGAGCCATAGCACTGTTTCACGGAGGAGATGCCTTGTATTGTGTCAACGTCCACATGTCTAGAACATTGTTGTTGAGTATTACCCGTTGTCAAATCCAGGTGAATCGAAGTTGAACTTGTTGATTATTGACGAATCCCCATCGGTATCAATGTCGACATGATTCGAGGCACGATAAGAGCTCTGCATTGTGTCATCGTGTCAAGGATCTGGATTGTCTTTGCAGCTATATGTATATAATTACGCAGAGCGTAAAAGCTTGTGCTTAGATCAGAACTCAAATCCGAGCGTAGTTGTACAAAGCACAACGTCAATGCCTAAGAGTCCAAGCACTTGATGAAAAAGTGTCGAGGCAACAAAGTCTCGACCATGAAATCTTGACCGGGTCCGTGCACTTTCAGGGTAACATCAAATCTAGATCTTGCCGTCGGCCAAAGCAGCAATCTTATCGACCTCAAAATCCTGACCAATCAACTTTCGTAAGTCCAGTTCTAGAGAATCTGGAGAAGTGAAGGCAGCATAACGGCCATGGCGAATCGTCGAAACAATTGTACTGCCGACGGCTCTGATGGTCTGTGTAAAAACTGGAGTCTGATTGTACTTCCATTGTGCACTTGACAATTGTGCTTCACTCGCAACAACTTCGGAGATAGACAGCATTTCTGCCTGGCTGACGCTGCGACACTTCAGCCGAAAAGCTTTGGCGATGATGGTACAGAATTCTTCGTGTTGCAAATTCAGGTTTGCGACTTTACTACGGACGCTCTCGACACCATTGCCCACGATACCATAATCAGGTGGCCTCAAAGCTGGTCCAAGGTTGCCGAGGTCAGAGGACAAGAGCATGGTGCCGTGCGCGTACGCTCGGTCCTTGGAAATCTTATAAGCACTGCCAGAGCACTTTTTATACTCGTCCGCAACTTTAATGGTGATGTCGTGCCTCTCGTTGAGCTTCACATCGAGACCAGCATGTGTCAGCCCGTCAATAATTTTCTGTGCGGTCGAGTCTCGATCGAATTTATCTCTGCTCATCATGTATGAGTAATTTGTATTGCCGAGATCATGATAAACTGCACCACCGCCTGAATAGCGTCTGACAAGCTCAATACCATGTTGTGTAAGATACTTTAAATCAGCTTCAAGCCATGGATTTTGATTGCGACCAATCACGACTGACGGTCGATTCCTGTAAAGCAGCAGACATGGCAGATCGGCAGTGCGGAACAAATAATGCTCAAATGCCAGATTGATGTGAGGATTGTCGCTTTCGGAGACAAGTACTTCTGACGAATCGGACTTGAATGATGCCGTGCTCGAGTAATGCCTTGCATTCGTGAACGGTTTTGTGTGTCTCGCGGGTCCAGCCTCTAGTCATATAGGATATGTCCATGACGCGGCATGCGCTGTGGCCTTGGACAAAGTCGAGTATAATCTTCGGTTAAGTGGACCGCTTCCTGTTGTCGATGATGGTCGCGATATTGAAGGCAGTATCGCTTTCGGTGAGGGCGGTGTCCGCTGAATCACCACCTCATTATTCGCCTTATCCTGCCACAGCTCATCTAGAGCATATTCTTGTCTACCTTCCTCCGAAAAGAGATGCAGGATGATTCCAGTCTCGTTCCCCACATCAACTATCAACCAGTGCAATCGATCATCCTCAATTTGATAGTTAGCACGGCCTATCATCTTACGCCGCCGTCGTCGTTTGACCTTTGTGTTTTCCCACTTGATAAGACCATCAACTCGCGGTCGACACCCTTGAGTTCTCAGGTATCCCTTCAAGGATTCGGCAGAACTGCGTAACTGTCGCTCGCTGCGCGCAGTCGCCAATATCATCACGGTATCACTCCCCCAAGGATTCTCTCGTCCTCGCAGATCGAGATAGGTCAGGTCTTTCAACACAAGATCCTGTGTCATATATGTAGCCAACGGTGACAGCAAATGAGGAGCGTCATCGGAGAATTCAGGTATAGGCTCGTTCCTGCGTGGCTCGACAGGATATTGATCTTCAAACTGCTTGTTGTACTCCATAAACCATGGTACAGTTTTGGTAATTGTTGCTGCTGTCGATGAAGATTCGTGAGTTCGTATTTTAGACTGGGCGTTCACATCAGCAATGTCCTCCCCTGCCTTCGTGCTCTTTAGAGGCTCAGCAGTCGCTGTCTCTGGCATAATGCTTGCCGCCAGTTGTCGAGAAGCATTAGGACGAATTCGTGGATAGAGAAGGACAGATGAAGCTCTAGTATAGCATCTGACTTGACGACCGAGCTTTTGCATCTCGCCAAACACGAAATTGTGAGCTCTAATGACCTTGCTGCTCCCTTATGCTAGACTTGCAATTGTCTAGCACCCAAGCTCACTGAAATCATGGAGGAAGTGCGTAATCCGTGGCAGAGAGCCGCAGCCACTGTGAAGCAGAAGCATGTGCTTCGAATTCGCTCGTTGGAATGAATCGCTGTTGACGTTGGGGGGTTCGATCCTCCAAGCTTCTGTACTACCCTTCTCCCTGCCCTTGCTCTTTATCATCATTTCAAGTCCAGTGCTCAAGTGAATCCGATAATCACAAGTCAGACTTCGTGGGTCAAGATGTCCGACTCCATGGTCAGTGTGACATTGACCTCCAAGGGCAAGAGGATTCCAACCCTACCAAAGAATGTGTCGACTTTCAAAGGTGCACCAATCTCGGAAATTACCTCGATCCTGGCAAAAAAGACCAAGCTTTCAGTGCATCGCATCAGGATAACGGATTCGTCAGGCAAGGTCCTGAGTCCCAAGGACACGATCGACACTGATGTGGCCCTTCAAATTAAAGACCTCGGTCCACAAATCAGTTGGCGAACCGTCTTCATCATCGAATATTTAGGACCACTCATCATTCATCCGCTCATCTTCTTCATGTTCAAGGGACCGCGATCCACGGCCCAATGGATCACCCTCGTGATGGTGATGATTCACTTTCTCAAGCGCGAATACGAGACGGTCTTTGTGCACCGCTTCAGCAGCGAGACCATGCCCTTCTTCAACCTCTTCAAGAACTGCGCCCACTACTGGATCATTGGCGGCGCCTTCCTCGCCGGCGTGACCTACTCTGACTGGTACTCCCTCGAGACCTACACCTACCCGCGCTACGCCGCCTTCCTCTTCCTCTTTGCCGAACTGTGCAACTTCAAGACCCACACCATCCTCCGCGACCTGCGTCCAGCCGGCACCAGGGAACGCAAGATCCCCCGCGGCTTCGGCTTCGACCTCGTCTCCTGCCCAAACTACTTTTTCGAAATCCTCGCCTGGGTCGCCATGAGCTCCGTCACCAATTCCTGGGCCAGCTGGGTCTTTGCCATCGTCGGCGCCGTGCAAATGTGGTTCTGGAGCGTCAAGAAGCACAGGCGCTACAAGAAGGAATTCCCAAATTATCCCAAGGACAGGAAGATTCTGATTCCATTTGTCATTTAGGTGCTTTTTGGACTACTTGATAGTGATTGCTACCATAGTGACTAGTGGTAACGGAAAAAACATGAATACAATGCATTATTGCAAGCACTATTTGATCCAAGCTTCTGGTACACATGATTAAGGATGAGTATGGTTGAAGGACGTCATACAGTGGTGTGAAGGACAGAAAGGCATGAGAAACATTACTTCGTTATTCATTACAGACAACCTCAAGCTATAAACCATTGCGTGTTCTTGCGAGAGTGCGGCATCACTGTCCACCACGGCGATAATAATCTGCGAATCCATCGTCCGCCTGCTCCTCCGCAGCCTCCGTGTAGTCTGGCGCAGAGGGAGCCAGCGTGCCGCCATTCGTGGTGACACCGACATCACCACCGCCGTGACGTTGCGCTATGCCCTGCGGCTCTTGAGGATGAGCAGTCTCATCGTCGTGCTCGGTATAGTAAGCGATCGGGGGCCCTCCTTCCCGCTCGGCACGTTCGTGATCGTAGGATGAAGTTCGATATGTCTGTGGTGGTGGTTGTTGTTGTTGTTGGGCTGTTGGTGCTCCTGCCCGTGGTGATGCTTGTGGGAACGCCTGTGCCAGCTCTTGTGACGGCGAGGTCGGCATTTGTGGTGTGGGATATGAAATTTGCGGATTCATGTGATTTCCCGAACTTGAAATGTGCGGTGAAGCCATGCCAGGTCGACCTTGTGGTTGTCCTGAAAATCCGCCCATCTGAGGTGCCGTCCTCCTGTCATCTCCGTAGCCTGAATTTTGTCGTGGCTCTGACCCTGATGGAGGGCCATAAGGATCGGAATGGTCTTGATCAGCATAGCGGACTGCCTGTGTGATCGATTGTCCCTGTTGCGGCTGATGTGCAAATAGGCCAGGCTGATTTAGCGCAGACCTGTGTGGCGTAACTTGTGAAATAGGAGACGCAGGGTGTTGACGCAGCGCGCCAGGAGCTTGAGCGTATTGGCGATACTCTACGGGTTGTTGTGAATTTGGTGGTCCTTGATAGCTTCCACGGGACATGTTCTGCTGTGGATACGCGGCATAACGCGGATCAGGTCCATTCCGCGGAGGATAAGGTGCTGAACTATAACGAGCCAAAGATGCCTCCATCAGATCATCATAATCCTTTCGCGCTTTGAGGAACTTTTCATTGAGCAGGATCAAGTCGTCCTTCTTCTGTGCATACTTTTCGATCAGTCTTACAAGTTTCGGACGTATAGAGATGGTCGAATGGTACAGGCTCTGCAGCTGATCGTTCTCTGCGAACCGGGGATCGTTTGGCTCTGCACTACTCAGAATAGACAAGAGCTTTTCGACATTCTTTGCCTCTCCAAAGACTCGTTGTTCATCTTCCAACTCTCGTCGTAGGTCTTCCGGTGTCGGGTCCGCCATGTTCTCGACGTAGTTCGTAGGGAAAATACCAATACTACCATGCAGAGATCCTCTCCACCAATCTTTGTAGGCGGACTCGATGACTTGTATCACATCGCCACGACGGAAACTCAACTCTCCAGCCTCACTTGCAGCGAAGTCGTATAGAGCTCTGACTCGCGAGACCGTGGCCGCCGTTCTGTCTGCAATCGGCGTCTGCTGAACTGATGCAGTAGAATTCTGTTGAGCTGCGGACGAAGCAGTCGGTAGAGTGTAGCCTCTATCATTCTCGCTGCTGGACTGTGGCAGAGTATATGCATTTGAAATTGCATCGGCCTCATCGTGGTGGTCGTTGCTCTGGTTGTTCGTCCTTGATGTATTTTGGGAAATTTTGGTCTCGTTCAAACTCATCGCGAGCGCTATCTGCAGTTCCTCTTCTTCTCTTCTGCGATCCGCCTCTGTAATCTCTCGTTTTTGTGGCCGTGAAGGTGGCGGCGCGATAGAGATACCCTGAGCTCTAATGGCGTTGTACGTCTCTCTCATCAGACTCAGAGAGGAATCTCGTGAAAAGTCGTCTGTCCACTGCTTAGCGAGTTCAGCTGTTCGAGATTTGACTTTGGCATGTATTGACTTTTCGTTGATGAGTCGCATGAGCGCCTGCGTGAACGATCTGGAGGCAATTTCTCGATGCGCCTTGGATCCGCAATTCTTGGACACTGCCTCTGCCAACTGTGCTCTTCAGATATCTTCCTGATGAGCCACATAGAGGAATAACTTACACTCAATGAGAACAGTTGGACATTTGCATTGCGGTGACCCAGGCGTTTCTGTATTGCAAGAATAGCATTCCGAGCACCATTTTCAGGATCTGCGTCCACTCTATCACAGACGCCAAGTATCAGCTCCCAATTCTCCGAAGTCAAGTTCTCGTCTGTGGCACGAGTCACCTGCTCGTCCATCGGGTTGACCGCAGCTCGTGAGAACATTACTGTTGTCGTGAGTCGTCAGTAGGTTAATTTGACAATGCCCAGGGACAAGACTCGGTATTAGAGATTGGACCCGTGTTTTCAGATTCAGACAGCTTGTGCTGTATGTTGCTGGTCTGCTTAAGTTGTAGTGAATACTCAGAGACAGACAAAAATAGACGAAATTGCAGCAGAATGAATTGGATGGAAGCAGCTTGAACCGGGTGTGGAGCACTGAGTCCGAGGTCATGTCATGGGCGTTTCGCATTTGCCGCAGAAAGTGAATTCGTGCGACGGGAGCGATCCTTCTTGCGCAGCAGCACGCACGTGCCAGACATCTGTGCTCACTGATCATGATGATCATGATGATCACCCAATTGCAGCCATTGCCAGGTATACAGACAATTGATGGTAGTTTTAGCATAGCATTGGTACATACATCTACATACGACTATACATATATTATACCATTCGGCAATATCTCACACTCGGGAGATTAGATAGGGCTTCACTTACCTCTGAGAGACTCCGGAGCACTGTTGAGACATGGACTGTAGAAAAGCGTACCCTTGTAGGCCTGGCGTATCGTGAAACCAAGTACGAGCACATACAGGATGACGACCGACCACGCCATGATCTCTCCCAAGATCAAAAAGAACGGTGCATCGTAAGAGTCTCCCAGAGCTAGGGTGCCCGTTGCCAGAGATCCGAGCGGGAAGGTGAACGACCACCAACCCAACGAGAATGGGAATCTAGTGTTGATCAGTATATTGTTCTGTCTACCGCCCATGGTCGGATGACATACCCAGTCCGCAGATGATCCAGCACTGCAAAGATTGCGATAAGAAGCCACTAAAGGCCTGTCAGTCATGTTGCTCAGTCATGCTAGGCCAAGTTGACTTACCCACATCGCGAAGCCCCACAACAGGAGTGCAAAGATGATGCCACCATAATAGAAAACATCGCCAGCTTGTGCTAGCACAAAATCGCCTTGACGTTCTTGTGCGAGCTTCGGGAAGAGGATTTGAGCCTGTTGACCCAGATTGATTATGCTGTACACTCCTTGACCTAGATAGCCAATGGGTAGCCAAATTGAGACAATCAATTGCTTTGGCGGAAGGTGATGGAAGATGAGGCGTTGTAGGTAAAGCATGAGTATCATGCTAGAGAGCAGGACGCCGAAGCCCCACAGTGCATAGCCTACCAGCAGTGTGACGTATGCATGATAGTTCGAAAGATACGGTATGATTATCGAGGCGGAGGTCGCCGCCACTGGAGCTGATACGACCGGCAGCAGCCATAGCGAACTCGCTGTCTCGATAGACTCATGCTCGTGTCTAGATATCATGAGATATGTGACCAAGAAACAAGTGATCAAGCTCATCAAAACATCTGCCCACCAGCCGGCATAAGCCACAGACACCAACCCTGTTCCATAACGAGCACCGGTGTACACTGCCATATTGACAATGGTTGCCCATGCCATTGGGACGGTGCCCACATACAGCGATTCGCTGGGATGCTGTATCAAGAGTCCCGGCACTTTCGGGAACATGATGTACCTGCAGATCGTCGCCGTGGTGAAGCAGATGAAGAGGACCAAATTGGCAAAGAAGAACACGACTCCCGCAGTACGTTGACCGGGCCCGCGATACGGCATCACAAACAGAAGCTCGGAAACGATGCCGGTACCCATGCAGACAGAGTACCACGACAGGGTAAAGTTGCGCAACTTTCGACGCCATTCAGACCACTTGCCAGAGACTTCCGGCGTCACCGCGGCTTTCTTCTTCTCCGGCTCCGTGCCCACCTCAGGTTGCTCTCCTATTTCATGCTGCGAGTCTGACCTCGATATTTCCGTGGATGATTCTGGAGGGATATCTGGAGTCGCTGTGGCCATATTTTGGTTCTCTATACCGGGAGATAATCTGATCTGACCTGTGTGACGGAGATGTGCCTCAATGTATCGTTGAATAAGCAACAGCTACTCGAAGTGCAAGCACCCTCGTCGCTTGGGCGCCTTGCTTTCTATGCTGATAGCCAGGAGCAGGTAGAAGCCGGCCGTATTTTGCTCAAGACAAGAGAACAAACAAGTCAATCACTCAACTATTCGCCGGTGCGAGGTCATGGAGGATGATTCGAGTCATGAGCGCGAGCACCTCTTTTTGGCTACTTTGTCGGAAATTCATCACTCTCGAGCTAACTGCCGTAGAGGCGTGCACCCCACATTTTTTCGCAGATCAAATGCATATGGTGGTTAGGACCAAACGGTAGAATATGCAGTTTGTAATGATCATGGTCATGGTCATGAACAAGATTTGAACTAATGCTTATATTACACTGATAGATCCTATGCACTGTGCAAGGAATCGTTCTATACGCTTCTTGAAATGCTTTCTGACAGTCTTCTAACATTGGCAGGCCCGCAGTCGCTGGTTTGCCACGAACCTTGCAAGGCAGGCTTCGGGTCTATGCATGTGTCGTCACCTATCAGTAGGGTGGTTCAACGTTCAAAACGTGTCCACGACACAATGTCGACATCATTTCCGGCCCATTGTCGTACTGTCCTCTGTTGTGCGTCACCCACTTTTTCGAGGCCCCAGAATTCCTCCATCGAATCGGGATTTTGCGCGACGACTTCGCGAGCGAGTTCATCTACCATCTCCTTCACATCTTGACTCGTGGACGACACATTGATCATCGCACCCATGCGGCCCAAAAATACGTCCTTGGAGATTGAAGGACCACCGTGGCAATGGATACCAATAGAGGTTGACTGAGGTGATATGCTCGTCACTGATGCCCGTGTCATTCTTATGCTTTCACCATATACCGACATGGATTGAGTGAGTGCATCTTTCAAGGCTAGTCCTTCAACCTTTGTGTCGTCAATTTCATCTTGTGACAGGCTCTTATGGCGATCATGTCCATCATTGCTTGAAATGGTTGTCAAGGTCAATCCCTGTCCAATTTTGCTTGCCAAGTCAACGACTTTGTCACTCTTTGCCACGAAGTCCGTCTCGCAATTCAGAACTGATATGCTGCCAGATGTGCCGTCGCCGTTCCTAGCAGCGACCACCCAACCTTCCGTTGCTGCACGATCAGCGGACTTTGCCACCATCTTCTCCCCTCGCTTGGTCATCTCCTTCTTCAGTATGGCCAAGGCAGACTGATAGTCACCGGCAGGATCTGCGGCAGATACAGCAGATTTGACGAGGTTTAAAGGAGCCTGCATTTCTTCACGCAATTTCTTGATCAGTTGTATCGTGGTCAAGGGTTTTGTGCCAGTGCTGCTGCATCTTGTCATGACGAGTGCGTGACGACACATCTTATTGGCCAACATTGTGACTAACATGAATGGTCTCGACAGCGGCTTTGTTGTTATCTACACCTGCGAAAGATGCATCCGCCAGTCCTAGCTGTGATGATCAAGCTCGAGCTACTGCTGGTGTGAGCAGATGCGTATAAGTATCGAGATCGATGCCAAGTGTAGAAGCTGATCAGTGATCACAGATTTAATTCTTCAAGCCTCGGAGCTCTGGAACTGTGGGCATGTGCTTCCGCTGCGAACCTCCAACGTTAACGTCAACTCAGAAGCTTGGAACTAGGAAGCCACTCCACTGCCAGCTATCGTACCAACCTGGACGGTTAAGGTTTGGGAGTGAAGAATAAAACCATGACATATTCATCACTAAACAAGAAGCCCAGTCTGTAAGATCTTCGTAGACCATGTATGCACTTGGTCTAAGGTCGCGACAATGGTACGCCATTGCGGACAGCTGATCTCTGGAACAACCACGAACTTACGAACCACGTCACAGCTACCATAGTGTCTAATAACTAATAACCCTCGTCAACTAGAAACGTCTGACATGTCTTATACTTGGTATGGTTTCGATGAGAACACACCAGCGTTGGCTGGCTTACTGCCAATTCGACGCTCGATGTCCATCGCGAGGGCGATGGACACTATGGCCACGCGCACGATTGACAAGGACAATCGGGCACTTACACTGCTCGCCAACACGAAGGAGCGCATCGACTGGGATTCATACTTGAAGCAAGACCAGGATATAGCCAAGATGTCAAGGAAGATCAGACAGTTCTATCAAGATCAAAATGAGAAGATTCGAAACTTCAAGTATGTCGATTCAATACTAGATTCCTCCTTGCCGAAGAACGTCATTCGCTCTTATGGTGCCACAGAGAGAGGACTTTCCAATGACTCCGAGGCAAGCGAGGAATTGCGCCAGTTCGATAACGATGAGGCAGAACAGGCGGCTATATCCAGAGCGATAACTATCAATTTCATCGCCAATGTTATTTTATTGATTGGCAAGATTGTTGTGACTATCAATACCAACTCGTTGTCAATCGTCGCTTCCCTTCTGGATTCTGTCTTGGATTTCCTTTCGACATTGATTATCTGGGCATCAAATCAGATGACTCAAATCAGAGACAAAACCAAGTATCCTGTGGGCCGGTCGAGATTAGAACCTCTGGGTATTCTGGTCTTCTCCGTACTCATGATCGTCTCATTTTTTCAAATAGCAATACAAGGCGTACAACAACTTTTGGCTGGTGCTGAAGCAAGGGGCGTCCTACGACCACTTGGGTAAAATCACTGCCGTGTGTCGAAAGTGCTGCCGATACTGACAGATCCCAGGCTCGGTGTGGTCATCATAATGGCGTTGGTGGTTGTAGTCAAGTCGCTCTGCTGGTTTTGGTGTCGCACAAGTAGGAGTGCCTCTGTGCAGGCTTTGGCACAAGATGCAGCTTCGGATGTAATTTTCAATTTTTTCTCAATTATCTTTCCACTACTTGGCTTCTACTTCAACATATGGTGGCTGGATCCACTTGGAGCTGTATGTATCAGCATTTATATTCTCGTTTCGTGGTCGCGCACATCATCGGAGCATATTGGCAACCTCGCTGGTCGTGTTGCAGATGTCTCTGACATCGAATCCGTGATATATATGGCTATGCGCTTCTCCGACCTCATCGAGGGCGTTACATCGGTAGCTGCATATCATGCAGGAGATAAAATCGTCGTAGAGCTAGACATCCTGCTCGACGAGAGGACATCGCTACGCGACAGCCACGATATTGGGGAAGCACTTCAGTATGCTGGTAAGTCGTTATGCACTCGATGCTGCAACGTGCTAATTACTGCAGTCGAACACATAATGAACATTGAGCGCTGTTTCACTCATATCGACTATTCGAAGCAAAAGACGAACCTCCATCGCAACACGGGAGGATTTTCTTGATTCAGGTGGCTGGAATATCATATCGCGATTGATGGATGTCTTCTCGTAAGTACGTCTATGAGGGTCGGCATTAAGTCATGAGGCGCGGACACTGTCTCAGACCAATTACCGACATACCGGGACACCTGACAGCTGAAGATGGCACAACATGACAAATACGACTGGCTTTCATGAAGTATTGACACAAATGCAGGTTTTGCTCAGCGCTCACCAATGGACTGCGAGCAGGAGCGGATCGAACGCCACATCTGGAGAAGACTCGCTCGCAATTTCCTCTTTGGGCACATGACCAGCCTAGCGAGTTGGCGAGTGGCTGACCTAATTCCACATATACGCATAACCATGGCCAATTTCGAGCTGTGTACTCAAAATTCCGTCATAGAGTGAGATTAAACGAGAAGCGCCCTGGAAAATGACCAGACGGGCGTGCTTTTGGTCGCTGGAAGCGATCTCCGAATCAGATCTTCGTTCGTCGTGTCCACTCCGACGAAGCGAATCTTGGATAATGGACTTGTCCTGCAGATTCACCTTTCAATTCTGGAGAAATCGTGACAACTTCAGACAATGATTACGACCATTAGCTGTGAAGCGATTCATCGTAGAAATAACGGAATTGAGGGCGGTACTCCATAGGAGACATGAGAACGCCGTTGGTAGCACTGGCTGGAATTATCAAGACGAAGATAGCGGAGATGAGAGCTTCCGGTCAGTGAAAGCAGATCCAGGCAAGTTTTCGAGGCTTAATGCGCTACTTGTAGCACGACCTCGCAAGTCCGAGAAATCCCCGTTCTCAATTCGGCAGGAGACTTCGAGACCAACTTTGGATAGGGGCAAGAAAGGACAGCCATCGCGCAACGCCGCTAGGTAGTCTCAACGCCTTGAATGGGTAGACTTTCAAGCTTGTTTGTTGTTGCTTGAACACATTGCAGTCGGCAAACTCTCATTGGTCAGCGGCAACTAAATCTGTGTCGCTCTCCTGCCCATCCATCCATGGATCACCTGCACACAAGATCTTGGCTTGCAAGCGCCACCGCGGGAGAGCCGCGAGAGGCGCGCGCGCATCCAACCTTGAAGGTTCCATCCATATTCATCCGCGGCCGGATCACTTTGGCTGGCTAAGGTATAGAGGTTCACATACTGCAACAGTGGGTGTTTGTCTACAAAACAGTAATCTTGACATAGCACAGGTAAGGAGCTACAAATAGATCCACGACTGTCTGCCGAGCATAGCCAATGTTCCAAGGCTACAAGCTTGGGAATCTGTCGATCCAGGCTGCAGCCTATCCAGGTAGATGCATGCCCGGGTGGGCACCTGCGCAATCACCCACCCGCAGGCCGCCGGGTGGCAGGAGCCACACAACCACCCCGTGGCCCAGGGCTTCGAGGGTTGAACCTAGGAGCGGTTTGTTGCTCCCCTCCCCCGGACGTGTGCACGCACCGAGAAGTCCGCTTCAATGCCCATGCAGGCCATCCTCGAGACAGCTTGGCTTGCTGCTCGAGCTGTCCTCACTCAACGCATCATTGACAGCTGACTGTACTTTGATCCTTATTCTTGAGTTGACATTGCGCGTCGAGGTCCTCTTGGCTGTCTGTCGTTGTCGAGCTCCGTCTGTCTCTCTCTCTCTGACTCTCTGATCGTCTCTTTCACCGAGCAGTATCGACAAGCTGTTTACGATTCTAGAATTTTATATGGGATTTCCCTTGCACCATTCTTCTCGCATGGCATTGATACTCGGCGACTGAGAAATCTCGATACATTGTAGTCTTAGGAACGAAGAACTTACCGTTGACAACTATAAATACGAAAGAAAACTCAACAATTTCTTGCGCTGGCATGGACTCGCAAACAACCTATCATGTCATACCCAAGCATTGGCGCCCCGAATTGGCTATTCTGTCCTTTGTCGTCAGTTTCCTCGGCGCGTACACGACGACACAGTTGGCGATACAAGCAAGTAGCACGAAGCGCACGGCACGGGCCATGTTCTGGCTGGCTTTGGCGTCAGTCTCATTTGGCGGTACTGGCATCTGGTGCATGCACTTTGTGGCTATGCTGGCAGTAGATATCGGACTTGAAAAGAGGTACGAAGCTTCGACAACGCTTGCCACTGCGGTCAGCGCGGTCCTGGGTACGTTCTTGACGCTGCTCATCAACGTGCCGCCACCGGAGCGAAGCACGGTATCCAAGAGATCGCATGCGTGGCACCTGATCCATGGAGTGCTCACGCGAAAATTCTGGGACACCATGCTCAAGAGACGTAGGTCATATATGCATGGAGCATTCCTGAGGGATCGCCACGCTGACTTCCGATTTCTAGGTTCGCCCACGGGATATGACTCTCTCGAACGTGCAGATAGCAGTGCCTTCGATGAATCTGAGCACTCTCAGCCATACGACAGCCGATCTGATCAGCAGTCGAGCACGCTTGACAGTGATTCCCTGAACCGCGACTTTGACCTTCGCGAGGTCCGACCCGGACGCTCACGAGTCGATGGGTATGGTCTGCATGATCTGGCGCTCGCCCTCTGGCAAGGCTGTACCATCCGCATTCTGGCTTCTGGAGCATTGTTGGGCTTCGATGTCTTGTGAGTTTTATGCATTGCGTCGCCTTCGTATCACTGACGAACACAGTCTCATGCATTTCTTAGGCATGAGAGCCATGAAATTCGACGGAATAATTTCCTACAATGTATGGTTTGTGATTTTGTCCTACCTGGAAGCCTGCTTCGCCAGCGTCGTCGCCATCATCTATATGCCCTTGGAGAGTGACATTAACAGGCAACTAATCTTCAGTGTCGTCGCCGCCATCGCTGTCTCTGGCTTACATTACATCGGCATGCTTGCCGCGACCTTCAAGACCACGGTACCACCTCCGTACGGAAATTCGCCGGTCAACTATACGCTCGCAGCGTCTTGCGCGGCGATTGCCGTCACTACTTGCTTCATCTCTTACGCCTTTCTGGCACATGCCGTGGCCGATCACAAGATCAGATTGCAAGGCTATATACAGACACGAAAAGAATTGTGGAAGGGTAAGGAAAAGTCATGAAGAGCAGAGCAATCAAATCAATGTTAACATGCATAGCCACTGCCGAGCGTCGCGCTTTCGAAAGAAGCAATCGACTTAAGAGTGACTTCATAGCCACTGCCAGCCACGAACTTCGTACACCGCTATACTCGATTTCGGGTTACAGTGAGTTATTGCAAACCACAAGCTTGAATGCGGAACAGATGGCCTATGTGGACTTGATCAAAAGTGCTACAAAAGCACTGTCGTTGATTACCGACTCTGTGCTGGACTTTTCGAAACTGGAAAACGACAACAGTGAATCACAGGCTAAACCAACGAAAGTCGATATCAGAAAGCTCATCTATGACTGTGTCAGGCAGTGTTATATGCGGAAGGATCACCGTTCGCTAGACGTGACTCTGATTTGTATTGTGGAAGATCAAGTTCCAGAAGTCTGCTGGGTGGACGAGGTCTATATTTCTCGAGTAGTCTTCAACCTCTGTGGCAATGCTTTGAAATTCACGAGCAGCGGTTATGGTAACTGACCATCCATCTCTGCATTGAGTTGACGATACTAATTGTGTAGTTATCATGAAATTGTCCCTAGCAGATGACCCTCAAGATCTTATGTTGCAATGCATCGATACAGGAATTGGCATTCCACAAGCCAATCTGGAGGACATATTCAAGCCGTTTCGTCAAGTCGACAATGAAAATACGCGGAAATTCCACGGGACTGGTCTAGGTCTTGCAATATCTCTTCAGCTTATGGAAAAGCTTGGTGGCTCAATGGCTGTCAAGAGTTCCCAAGATGAGCAGGATCCTGAACGTGGCTCTTGTTTCACTTGCCTGTTCCCCAACACTCAGACAATTGATCACCAAGCTGCGCCGGGCACTAACTTATACCTGCCGCCACCACCACCCACGACCAACAAGATCAAAAGGCCAAAGAGTGGGACGACAAAAAATCATCTGACATATCTGCATCGCCAGCAACATTGTCATCCGGCATTAGCCGCTGTGCTTCGGGAAGAATTCAACTTGCACAATGTCAGCTTGGAATCTGTCGTGAGAGCTACAGTCGGCACACAATTCAGCCAGCGCATATTGACCGAGATTGAGTGTTTTGCTACACAACAATTGCGTCGCATCCTTGAGAGGTGTCCTAGCGACACGATGTGGTTTGTGTGTTATGATGAAGAGGCTGCCGGCACAATGGACATAGATATCAAAGTCCTACGCAAGCACGACAATGTGACATTGCTTCGCCGACCGATCTGTATAAGCGAGGATTTCTTCACACAGTTGAATCTCATGGCAAAAGTGCGCACGAGCAGCAGCTTTGACCTGAATGCAGAAATGTCGGAAAGAGTCAATCCTGTGCTGCCGGTGACTCGCGATCGTGCACGGGACGAATCAAGGTCGCATACACGATCAGTCAAGTTTGACATACCGGCATTAGACCAGGCGGCAACGAGCTCTCCCCTCGATGAGATAGAGCTCAAGATACCAGTCGCAACACAAGCAACAGAGATCACTGAGGTTGTACCGATCGATAAAGCACCTGCTCAGATTCCAGCTCCTACTCTGAAGAGGACCATTTCCGGCTCTGACGCGTCGAGACCCAGCATCCTCCTCGTAGAGGACAACAAGGTCAACTCGAAGCTCGGCTTGATTATGCTCAAAAAGTGCGGCATGGATGCCATTGCGGCGGAGAATGGCCAGGAAGCCATAGACCTGATCATGGGCCAGCCGTCGCGCTTTGCGCTGGTGCTGATGGACTGTCAGATGCCCGTCATGGACGGTCTGACGGCCATTCGCAAGATCAGGGCATGGGAACAGATACGCGGCGGGACGACGCACCTGCCAATCATCTCACTCACGGCGAACGTCTCCGAGGCGGCAGAGAAGGAGTGTCTCGAGGCCGGCGCCGACAAGTTCCTGCCCAAGCCCCTGACCATGAAGAATTTGCAGGACGAGGTCTGTCATCGACTGGTACCTGTCGTATAATAGTCTGTTGTACCAATATTAAAAGATTGTATTTATGAATTACCCATATATATACCGACACCGATCCAATCTTGTACCGCCAATGTTTCGTGACGCCTGAAGTTCGAGCCAATTTCCTGATGATCCGGCTCCGCGATTCATCACTTCGACCACAAGCCTGAACAATTTCAGTTTTCAAAGTTGTCCTCCGAAACGCTTCACATCACCTGCGAGAGCTTTCCTGGCGGCGGCGGCGGCGGCATCAGTTGTCTCGAAGGGCGTGATGTCTCCTGGTGGACTGCTGGAATCTGTCCTGCAGAGTCCCGAATTCTCACGCACGACCCGTCTCCCTTCCCTCTTTTCGGATTTCTCGCCCTTGGCGCTCTCGAATCGGGACGGGTATGAAGCCAATGTGCGGGCGTGGACGCGAGCCCTGAGTGAGGCCATCTACAATCATTCGAATGCGGCGTCTGTCGCGGGAGTACAGGATCGATTGTGTGTTACGGCGGACAAGGACTTGGTGGATCGGTTGACTAGTGCGCGATACGGCAGGCCTCTGGCGATTGCGGCAGTGGAGAGGGAGGCCCGGGGAAGGAGGGAATGGGTTCCTTTGGGAGAGTATTTGGCCATGAAGGAGTCCTTCTACACTGTGCCAAGTCTCTTGTCGCGATTATCGCTCGGTGCCGTGGTGCATTGGGGACTCGACAAGTTGTGGTCCACTGGATCGTCAACGTTGTCGTCGAGGAAAAGTACCGCAATTTCGGGCACGACGTACGTCGTGATGGCCAATTTGGAACGTATGGCGGACTCACTGACGAATGGTGAGCTATCTACGATACTGGGCGTGGACGGAGGGACAGCAGGAGGACTCTACAGCGAGTCCATTACCACGCCGCGAATCTTTCAGCGAGACATCGAGCGGGTCACAGGGAAACAATTGTCTCCCCGCGATTTTTCCGCCTTGCTCGTCTTTTTAGGCCGCGACAAGGGACTCTTGACGTCTTCTCCGACAACAATCAAGTTTATACGGACCTCCCTGATCGCCAAGGAGGGCGACGAGGACGCGCGAGTCATTACTGAATCGGACGAGGCGGTCGCGCACATCAAGGGCACGCGAGACACTGCCGCTCGCACGGTGGAGTCTTTGCAGCGCCAAGAACTAAAGCTCTCCGCCGACTTGAAACGTTACGTGGCCGCTTCTTCTACTGCAGCAGGGTCAGGATCAAACAAGACCCTGGCGCTCTCCACCATGCGATCCCTGAAACGCGTACAGACGCAATTGGAAGCCGCACTGGACCACGACGCACAATTAAGTCGCTTGATGGATGAAATCGACCGCGGCACGGCACAGTTGGCCGTAGTGGAAGGGATGAAACGCGGGTCGGCGGTCCTGGCCACAGTACTCGCGCGACTCGGCGGTCTCGACGCCGTCGAGCGCGTGGTCGAGGATGTCCGCGAACAGGCGGCACAGGTGGACGAGATCGCGGACACACTGGGCAATGCCAACCTTTTCGACGGCAGTCGTCAACCCTACCGAGATCATGACCAAGCCGAAGATGATGTCGAGCGAGAGTATGCCGCTCTCTTAAGGGACCTGGAGACCGTACCGGAAACCATTCCCGCCGCTGTCGTGCCGGTGAAAAATGTACCGCACTCGTCCGTCGATATTAGCGACGATAGTGCACAGGAGAAAGAAAAGGCACAAGAGAGGAAAGAAGAAGATGATACAAGGGAGGAACGAGTTGCGGTACTGGCATCATGAAAGGGGGCATTATTATATCTATCCCACCAATTCTGACATGATACTTTCGAATCATCGAAGGCGAAAAAGAGGGAAAAGAAGGGCAAAGGAAGGGGGGTGAACGATTTACGGCCTCATCCAAGTCTTGATGCGGCCGTACTTTTTACCGGTACTGGCAATCAATATCCGGTCCCGCAAAAACACGAGGTGCGTCGGCGTCTGGTCATCCACTTTGGCTACCGTGATGGGACTCAGTATGGCCGTACTCAGTCGTGACGCGACGCGATGGTACGCCGTGCCGTCTTTTACGGTGACCATGGCTGGCGCCGCAGAAGCTGCCGTCGCGGTCGTAGTCGTGCCGGCCGATTGTGCGTGACCATTGGTCGTCAATGGTGCCGCGGCGGCGGTCGTACTCGTCTCGAGGCCGACAATGATGGGTCGTCCGGTCGGCGTGATGCCGAGTCCTTCGTCGACGGTGCCGCTAATGGCGGCGTGTTTGGCGCTCTTGGAGGTCGGGCGGTGTAAGGAGGAGAGGGCAAAGTCCCAGAGACAGATTCTGCCGTCCTCGGAGACGCTGCCGATGCGGTAGGCGTACTCGTCGCACTGGAAGGCGTCAAAGTAGACCCCTGTGATGAAACTGCCGTGTCCGTGACCGCGCGCCACGATGCGCCGCTCCACAAAGGACCAGATCGTCACCAGGTCGTCTTTTCCACCAGTCACGATGTAGTGTCCGTCCGGCGACCACGAGACGCACGTTAACCCGCCATAGTATGAACTGTAGACGTCCAGCAACTTTTCCTGCCGGTAATCCAATACTTTCAAGCATCCGTCGTCAGACACCACCGCCAAGTGAACATTGTCGGGACTGAATGCGAACGCGTTGATGGCCTGACGGGAGAGCGCGATGCAGGAGACTGGGTTTGTGCGCGACCGCGTGTCGTGCGCCGAACGAATGACTGAAATGGCCGCGTTTGTCTCTTGTTTCGGGAAATAATCCGCCGTCGTCGTGGCCGTCTCGCCCCCGGACTGCACCGAGTTGATGAAATCCGCATCCTCCCTCTCTTTATCGTAGATCAGCAGGGCGCCGTCCGCGTGCGACGCCATGAATAGGCATTCCGAGCCGGGCAACCACTGTACCTGTGTCACGGCGGTCGAGTTGATGCACCGCTGCTTGTTGTACCGCAGGTACCGCGTCGTGATGGCGTCATAACAGCAGAGATCGCCCGTGGTGGTGCCCAAGACAACGTCGAAGCCCTTGATGGTGCTCGTGTACTGGTTCACGTCGTGGCTGACCACGGTGGCGAGACTGAGCATGAGTTTGGAGAGAGGTTCGTGCTTGACGGTGCTGGAGGATCCCATGTCGAACCAGGAGAGGCACCGATTTATGTTGGCAAATACAAAAACCTCGTCTTTCTTGTGATCCGCCAACCGTGAGGTAATGTTGCCATCCACAATAGCTCGGGAGACAAACGTCGATGTCGTGCCATTTGCCGAGGTGCCCACCCTCTTCTTGCGCTTCGTGTTTGGATCCTGTATACCATCGAATATGGAACTCGTGGCAGTCATGGAGGCAGTCAAGTCTGCCCCACCAGTACTTGCGCTCGAAGAACGGAAAAAGTCGCCGCTAGCAACACTCGGCATCACCGGAGACGATACGGTAACGTGATTGCTCGAATCCTCGTCCGTGCTAGAAGAAGATGATGATGACGATGACGATGAGCTGCCGTCCTCGTGGCTCCGCTTTTCCTCTTCTGACCGTTGATCCGGCGGTGCCGGGAAAGAGTCTCCCATGGAGGGCTTCCTCGGCGTTCTAAAACCAGGCTTCACCGATAGATCGATGATGGAGAGATGCATGCCGGAATGTAATGGTGATGCATGGGGAGTCAGAGGATTCGGATTCGGAGCCAGCTCTGTTGGATGTGGAGCGGGATATGCAACCTGGATCTCATCCACGGCCTTGTACGTGCCTTCTGTCGCCACAAATTGATTCGAGGGTGCTTCAGGGTCGAGCTTTTCGTATTTGTTGTAGTAGTGAGGTGCGATGGTCGGAATTGTCGTCAGAGGCATAGGAACAAACATGTTTGCTGCTCGTTCCGATTACACCTTGCGATTCTAGATGATCTCTCGGAAGAGATATGTATATACACGTCTTGAAATGAAGGACACGAGTTTGACGTCCTCTTGTATGTCGTAGTGACAGGCAAAGCTCTTGTTACGGGTAGCTACTTTACAGAGTTGTGTAGCATCTTTCAATGACAAGAAGGAAGCGCCCGATTCCAGCTGCACGGAAACTGTGGAGAAATTCCGGATCCCGTCGTATTCGTCTATCTCAAAATTTCATAGAAATTGTCTAGACACTCACACAAGCAGGATCACAACCAGTTGTAGAGTTGTCATAATCATGATAATTGCTGCACATTATTGACTAGTATTTAGAGTGCTTGCCGTCGCTTTGATCGATGCCCCTGATTGTCTTTGACATGTCCTGTCTTTATATCGTCTGCATCCCTCAGACTACCTCACCCTTGCTCTCTTGCGGCGTCCGTTGGCCTCGTTCCTCCCTCGCAGCTTTGCGCGCCAACCTGTCCCGCTTCAATTCCTCGAGTGCACTCTTGATGTCCTCCCGCTCGACCGGCGGCCGATTCGTCTTTTCCACTTCGGGCCAAAACTTGAGGTTCTTGACGTACTTTTCAAAGAAATCCGGTGACCCGAAATAGTACATTGATCCAATGGGAAACATGACGTAGAAGCCAAACTACATTCGCATCCCCGTCAGTTCTTGGTTCAAGAGTGGTCGTGTGAGTCTGGAGCGATTTTTTCGTACCTTGAAGAGCTCCAGATTGCCGCCCGCCATATGTATTGCCGTTTTTCTCCTTGGTTTATGCAGACTCAAGTGAGTTGTCGCACGGGATATGAGCAGCTATTGTGATGATTTCGATTCGAAGTTTGATAGATCAGACCATCAAGAGCCCTAAGCGATGGGTCTACACCTCTTTACCTGGATCTTTCTTGTTCAGATCAATTTCCAGTTTCCGTAACTGTCGTCAAAAATGGCACGTCAGTGGTCTGCGAGTGTCAATTGCAAGATTGCGGGAAACATAAAAATGGCATGCGCCACTCTTCTTAAATCTCCAATGCTGCACTCGTACCGTAGGTCAGAACACAACTGTATATTATGCATATTCAGATTCACAGAGCCCAGGAGCCTGCAAGGCATGCAGTGAGCCTTGAGAAGCGGCTGACAGCTCATGAGGAATGATTATGAAATGTAGATTTCTATGCCTAATGATATGTAGACTCCCATCCGATCTTGTCTATTTGACACAAGCCAACTGCCTTGACCGAGCAGCGCCAATACGTATACATATATGTACAAATGCAAATGAATTAGTCATTATGCCTCGCCATCGGCCTCTTCGTCTATAGCGTTCCAACGATGTTCTTCAAGGTCCCACCAATCATGACTACCGCCAGTGCTGGGGTTGAGATGAAGCTTTCTACTGTGCCTCTTCTCCTGCGCATCATCGATTTCGTGTTGCTGGCGAACCGTAACACAGTCCGTTATCTGTACATCCAACTTGACCTTTGAAATTTGTGATTCATCGCTTGGCATTCGGGTCGTTGCACCCGTAGGTCTTCTCTTTCGAGCACCAGCGGTGGACTCCCGATATTTCCAAGTCCTCCACGGCTTCTCATTGTAGGCATAAACCATCGTATCTATGAAGCCATGCAGGGGAACGATAAAAGCGGATAGGCCCGCGAGGACCACAACAGGTTCCTTGACAAACTTGTCGTGATACTGCGTCATGTGGTAGCCGAAAGGTATAATCCACATCAAAAGATACATCAGAGGAAAGATGAAGAGATGTCGAAGTTGTTGCACAATGCGATTGCGCTCCACCCGAAGTGGATCCTGTTCTTTACGGACCACAGAAATTGCACCGATCTGTGCAGGTGTATCTTCGTTCCTGATGGAATGCGTAGATTGTGCAGACAAGAACGAATGAAGCCTAGACGCAATTGGTCTCGAAGTATCGGATGCCGTGGTCGGTGGTTTCTCGACTTCTGTCAAGAGGGACTCGAATCTTGGTAATTCTCCACTTCTTGTAGATCCTGGGCCTTGTAAAGAGCCTGGAACCGTAATAAGCTCATTGTTGCAAGAGGATATCATGGTCAAGTCGTTTTCAGAGAAGGACATGCCGAGCTGCGAGAGTTCTTCATCCGCACTCGACTCAAACATTTTTCGGAACGACCTGAATTTCCTCTTGACGTAAATGAAGATTGAGAGGTAGACGAAGAAGATGAAAGCGAGAATGAAGTATCTTGGACCCCAGCTCAGAACAATCCGCCAGTAAAAAGGCCTTATGGGCAAGAAGCACCAGGACACTGAACTGGTATATGCACCGGACTTGTTCAGAAATGCGAGTGATGCCATCACGGTAGGGTAAACGAACCAGCAGCCATAGGCGACAAAGCGCCAACGATAGAGCCCAGCTTTATCTGAAGATACGTTTCCAGCGGGTGGAAAGAATATGCATAGCGCCGTGTGAACCGCAATGATCAAAATTGCAAAGTCGGCGGCATCGACGAAGAAGTTCGATAGGAAACCCGAGGCGGTGCAGAGAGGATTGGAATCAGGCATGCTCTTTGCCAATGTCGTCGCAGGATAAATTACCTCGAGAAGGGCCTTGAAAAAATCGGACATGATGAGCAGCATTATCAACTGATGTCGGAAGGAGCGATACTTCATCTTGAGGAACCAGTAAACCATGAAAGCACC
The DNA here is from genome assembly GCA_000836175.1 of Taphrina flavorubra JCM 22207. Classification (NCBI taxonomy): domain Eukaryota; kingdom Fungi; phylum Ascomycota; class Taphrinomycetes; order Taphrinales; family Taphrinaceae; genus Taphrina; species Taphrina flavorubra. Next base: position 59,697 of record DF819255.1, on the reverse strand, counting down.
AGCTATGATGGAGAGACATCCTGATGCGACGGCCAGGCTCTTGAGAACAACCTTTTCGCCATCGGTGTAACCCATGCACAACCTTTGACCTGGTAAACCACCTTTTCGGCTAGGATGTGTGCTGTCCTAGCACAGCTGCGTGGGTTGTGATGCGATCGCACAGTTGAAAAGATTGAATGAGTAAGTGAGCGAGGAAGAAGACCGGACAGTGAGCGAGAGACAAAGGAGAAGGTAATTTGCTGCTCTGAAGTGTGTTTCGTCACCTCTGAATAACTAGATTTGGCAGTGCTCAGGAGTATATACAATCCACTTGAAACCGATGCTTGTGCAGGAGAAAAGGGCGCACTAGCGAAGGAGTTCTGGAAGCGTCAGTAGATTCATCTTGCAGAGCAGGCAGTGAATACTTAAAGACTCATGTCCAGGAAAGCAGGGTGACGAGTCCTTGCCTGGAGCAGCAGCAGAAGCAGCAGCAACCAGCAGGTGAGACCGTGGATCTTGTACGTCGTTCTGGACTCCCATCAGCCAAGAACCACCAAAAAGCGAGAGCCAGACGAAGCGCTAGCAAAGTGCGCATTTACCGAGAGCCTGCGCCTGGCCGCCACCAGCGTAGCATAAGATTCGCGCCATCCGCGCTCGTGAAACATGAGTGGCTGAGCGGCTGAGTTCACCATCGTGGAGAAGAGCTGTCGGAGATCCCTTCGGGGATCGATTGCATCTCTTGATTGGATTGGTCAGGAGCGCCCGTGCTATTCTGCGAAAGCTCCGTGTCTCAATTCGGCATTTGATCCTCGCCGGGGCAACAGAGGCGCGCTCACGTCACGCGTGCTGGGTTCTGTCCAGCAGCAGCAAGCAGCACTAGGTAGTTCTAGCTACCCAGGTAGGTACCTCTCGTGGAATTGGCTATTGCGGATGTGGCCACAAGAGCCCTCCGGAAAACTCTTTCCAGGTTCCAGTCCAGTTGGGTCAACAGGTGCGGCCGCGGTAAGTAGTTGCCGGGCCCAGACGCGCGCGACCATCAGGGCAATTGCAAAGCAGCTTCTCCCATGGAAAGCGCCAGCAGGATAGAAGCTCATCAATTGATGCATTCCTTGCCGCCCTTTTCCTGCTGCTTCAGCCGCGCCTTCGCTTAGTCGTCTCGCCCAATTGGCCTCCATGGCCAGCGAATCAGACCTGTTGCGACCATTTTAGCCCCTGCAGTCTGCGCGTCTCGCTAAGCTCAATATTGCACGCTGTCATACTTGCATCTTGCTTAGCTATAGCGAGACCAGCATTTTCAGACCGATCGACTGGTCAAGTGCCAAGCTGGCCTCCCGATCGAAAACTACCTACATTCAAGCGAGCCATGAGTCATTCGTCCCGAGGTCAACAACCACCACCACCACCACCATCTCGAGCTCAGAGATCGATCGACAGACATGGGCGATCACTCTGGCTCCCGAGAGCAGTGTACCGTAGGTAGGTAGGCACCGGGCCAGGTACTACTTGCGCAGCTCGTCCACGGGTCATATCTGATTGCGAGTGTATCAATCCGTCTCTATTCACTCGATATGGCAGGGATCTACAGGAGAATAGCTCACACCTGGGCAACCAATTGCGTATTGGGGAGCTCATGTCACTTCCTACCCAGGCTGCACAGCCAATTCGGTCTCCTGGAAACGGAACAGCCCAGCCGCTGATGTGCAGCCACAAGAATTTTGATTCTGACAACGAGCCAGGCCATGCCACGACCAGCCGTATATATATATGTGGATCTCGCGACTGCTCGATGAGTTCTGTGAACTTACGACGACGATCGCTCTAAGTCACGGAAAAGCCGTCAGTGCCAATTTAGTCGTCCTAACGACGGCAAGTGCAGTCGATTCTCGGAAGAGCCAGCGCAAATTACTGACCAGGAAACTTATATTGACTTGACTATGCGATCGATCTGGCAATCCTCCCACGTGTACCTCATTTACGTCTTCAACTATAGCTATAGCTATAGCTAGCTGACCATAAAAATATATATACATACCTAGCTATAGCGATAGCTATAGTAGGTATGCTTTGCATCCATGCGGTGATCACGCACCTTGGGGCTTCGTAAACAATGATTTTTCGCTTATTCGGGCATTTCGTCCGTGAATTGCCAGTTTTTGTTGTGGTGGTGGTGGCGCACTGTGCCACTTTTACTGAAGTTGAGCAAGCTACACACGCATGTGCGCGACTGGAACTGGAATTGGAATATTCTCCTTTGGGCGCTGGAAAACCACGAGGAACAGCAGAATCTGGGCAAGCCAGATGGAGACTCCGCAGTTGTGAAACGAGTCTGGACGTCCACAGGGTGTCTGGACCGCGAACAGCCATCTTTGTGATCGACCTTCAGTCCAGGCTGCAGGTGGTAAATCGTCCCTCAGCGAGCATCGATCGTGATTGTGATAACATTGCAAGACAAGAATATTTATATATGCAATGCATGGCAAAACAAGCGAGAGCAAGAATATCAGTTCAACTATAGGCTTCAGATTGCTGAGTAATGCGGCGATAAGTTCACAACATGAAACATCCATCATTTCCACTCTGTTATTCCCGCATGCCGCCGCACTGTGCCCATTCCGCATGTTTCTAGCCATCCTATGCGGCACAAGCGCACTTCCATAACCTGTACGGAAATGCTAATTGCCGTTTGAAACAATAGCGGATCCTGACCTGTGACGGCGGAATTACCACTACGGAATGGCAGCTGGACTTTTTGCTGCACCGACAAGTAATGCGAGATGCGTTGCCTAGATATGAATCCATAAGTCGTCGCCATGGCTCTTGCGTAGGGGTTAGAAGTTCCATCAGGTTGTTTGTTCTTTTCACGAGAAGAAGAATAGTAGAATACACACTGACATGACCACAGCTAAAGAGGCATTAGCGAAGGTACCCTTTGCAATTAGCGAGCCATACCTAGAATGACAGAATTTCGCTTCTGCCGCGTGTTGATTTTGTTCAGAAGTGTGTTCATGCCGGGTATTTTTTGACTCGATGCACTTATCCTCTGACCTATATTCTGCAGACTCAACTTCTGCAGGTTGAATTCGTCTCTAGTCGCATAGGCCTGTGCAAGGACAGAATCAGCCATGTTGTGAGACGATTCAATTCTGGCACGCTCATCCAACATATAGGCCTCCTCGCCGGCTGCGTTGCCTTTCCATTTCTTGATGTCCTCATTCACATCACCCAACAAATTTTCCCGGTCTTGCTGTTCTTTCGACTTCTGTAGCACTCTGGCAGCAGCTTCCTCATGTTCTTGTTGAATCTCGCGATGACGATCCAGGTGTTGGTGCTTGTTCCCGGGAGAGACCTGCTCCTCAAGAACACGCGCCAGATTTTCGAGAACCGTGCGTCTCTGCGCAAGTATAGCATCGAGCTCTTCTCGCACAGGGTGTGCTGCAGACAAAAGTGTTTCTGTTTGATGTTCGAGCAATCGCTGCTCGGCGCGCAAGGTACCCCATGTCTTAGCCATGCTCAATTGATGAGCCAGGTATCCCTCAGGCTCTAATTACAACCTGGTTGCACAAGTAGTCTGAAGATTCCACTTCAATGCTCGAGCGCAACTAGTTTGAGTCTATGTTCGTCCTTTGTAAGTTCCAAAAAGAACTCTAACTCACCAGACTCGCTATTACAGCTCTTGTTTTTGTGAATGACGGCACTTCTCAAGTTAAATGCCCACATTTTGACGCATTTTGAGCTCCACTTTTTAGAAGCTGAAAGACGATGAGTGTGGAGGTGTCTAGCTCCATCGAGCTACAGTACCTGATAGTCTTATTGATCTGAAGAGAACATACCTGCTGTGACCAACCAGACACAATATGGCACAAGAATCCTCGAGGAAAAGAGGACCTAGAGGGTTAGCTACTACTAAGTCCAAGAAGCGACGCACTTCTGAAACATTACCCGATGAACATACAAAAGCTTCTACGGACAAACCCATAGAGCTGGATCACGACTCAAAGACGATTGCATTAGATGGTGACTATGATGATGATGACGATATTGGTCAGCTGAAGGCACTATATCGGAGCGCTATAAAATTGCTTGAAGAAGTGCAACCCGAAAGTGCAAGACCAATACTCAACGGAACCATACATGAAGCTGATCGCATACTGAGAAATGCACCAGCGGATATCAAGCTGCCCTACGAGTTTCACAGTGTTTATGCTAGTGCACTGCTCGATCTATCCTTCCTCGTAGAGAAAGACAAGGCCGTCGACGGAGAACGAGAAGAAGATTTTGTCAATGCTGCAATAGACAGATGTGACTTAGGTATAGAGAACGGCGTCGAACCCGGATTCGAAGCCCTGCAGCTTGCACGAGCGAGAGCCTTATGTTGTCGCGCTCAATTTTCCATGACGATACAGGAGGCTCGACTCGAAGAAGTTATGCTAGATGTCAAGACTGCCATGAAACTTATCGATGACTCCTTCAACGTGTCTTACTACCGTCAACAACAGTTATCTCAAGCACTTAGTGTCATCCAAGATTTTGCTGATACATTGTTGGAGAGTGATCAGGAAACGCACAAATCAATGAATGAATGGGCTGAACGGTATTGGACAAAGGTCTTGACAGAATTCCAGGAGGACGTCTCTGCTCTGGAAGGCTGTGGACGTGTTTGGCTGTCCCTTGCACAACCATATCTGCAAATTACAGAATCAATGGACGAAGATGATGCCGCATACGAGGACCACAAGCAGAAAGCAAGAAGTACATTAGAGACTTCTGTCGAGCTCATGACCCAAGCCCTCAAGTGCGCCGAACAACAATCAAAGCCGACAGGCGACCTTTTGTGTCTTTTAGCAGAAGCGACCATATCCCTGGCTAACACATATGAGGAAGGCTCGCATTACGAGGAGCTAGAGCAGACGACCATATCCTATCTGAAACGAGCAGAGCAATTAAAAGGATTTGAACTACCTGAGAGGTTTCAAGACCTGTTGCACTCCTCAGTGCATGATGATGATGAAATAACCCAGGAAGAACTAGAAGAGCAAGCGTTGGATTGATATAATAGGGCTTCTCCTGGTCAAGCTCTTTTAAGAAATCTAACGGGTGCACGATCGAGACACTGGCCAATTTGCACATGACTGCCAAAGACTGCATAGATCTGATTTCAAAGCTAGCTCGAGCGGATCTGACCTCGAGCAGTTGAAATCTGCTCAAAAGAGCGAATTGGAGCTTGCTTCGAATAGCGTCTTACTTACATGTATGCGTATAGTTATGCTGTAGCTAGCTATAGCTGCAACCTTTGACCTTCCGTATATACGGAGTGTTTGTCATGATCAGCAGCTGTCAGACACGGTAGAACTTCACAATTTTTCGGTGACTCGATGGAGTAGACGTAGCCGCCGTGTGGCTTGTCACGTGCCGATATCTAGACGTCCCACCACGAGATCTGCATGCGTGATTAGTTCGCATGCAGACCTCAATCAGGCTGTCTATCCACTTGCAGGCATCAATCAGTGCAAGGCAGCAGCAGCCTGTCTGACAGCTAGGGGTTCGCACATCAGTCCTGAGAAGGCACTTGCGACAACATCGACAGGGCGAAAGACAATTGCACGAGCAGGCTGCATCCGTGCTTTGCATTGACTGTACAGAAGCAAGAAGAACAAATAACAGCAGCTTGTTTGGTGCTAGGAAGTGACACAAAGGCTTATCATTGCGACATTCACAGTGCACGATCTGTCAAGCATAGTGCTCTCTTGTAAGCCCATCAGCACAGGTCCTGACGCACCAGTTCTACCATTTCTGTGGGCATGAACCTCCTGCGTGGGCACCCGTCTCAATCAAGTGCGGTCGCTACTCTCTTCGAAATTCGCATCGATTCGACTGAAAGAGATGTTATCGTGCTACGTGGCAGCTCATCTGATTCTAATGGTGGAGTGCTGAGAGGAGTGGTGGTACTGTCTCTCCACGACCCGATACAGGCCAAGTCTATCACGCTATCGTTACGCGGTAAAGCAAGGGCATCGTATGTGATATTTATCATGTGATTGTTTCAAATAGGCTTATATGTATAGCTGGACCGAGACGTTCCTCACATCATCACGAGCACAAAGTTCACGACTGCAAAAGGAGGAGAAAGTGGTTTATGAAAAGTTCTGGTCATTTCTACCTCAGACATCGCATACAAAGACGATTGGGCTTGGCAATTACGAATATCCCTTCTCGGTAGAACTTCCTGGCGGTAAGACTAAAGCTTAAGCTTTGTTCTTCGATGCTGACCTTGCAGATATCTCCGAAACAGTCGAGGGACTCGAGCATGGATCGGTCAGATATTCCATGCAAGCAATCGTAGAACGGCCTGGATTCTCATCGAACCTCACCACAAAGAAGAGTGTTCGGATTGTCCGTACGCTTTCCATAGACTCACTAGAAATGGCTCAGACACTCTCTGTTGACAATACCTGGCCCAACAAACTGGAATACTCGATATCAATACCCACAAAGTCGTACCCGATTGGCTCACCGATACCTATCAATTTCAAACTTGTCCCGTTGTTGAAAGGACTTGGCATTGCAAAGATTGTCTGTACCTTAAAGGAGTATCAAGCATTCACTATAAAGGCTGGCTATCACGGAGCGCCTGCAATAAAAGAGGTTGACAGAACAATTTGTTCTTGCAGCCTGACGGAGTTCGAGACGGAAGTGCCGAATTGGGAGATTGATCAGAGCTTGACGATACCATCATCACTTTCAGATTGTGTGCAGGATTGTGAGGTGGCACACATCAAAATCAGGCATAAGCTCAAATTCACTGTCAGTCTTCAGAATCCAGATGGACACGTATCTGAATTGCGCGCTGCTTTGCCCGTCAGCTTACTGATTCCTCCCCAGCTGTTTAGTGATGGCGTCAGAATACCGATGGACCCAACAGATCCGCAGAATCAATTGCCCTCATACGATTCCCACATCTATGACAGACTGTATGACGGAATTGAGACGCCACTGCCATCCGGCATGAACACTCCAGCACAGAGCAGGAGTCGTCGGAACTCGAATGAAGCAGGCGGCAACGTCGAGAGCGAAGCAGCACGACGAGCTCTCATGGCAGGATTACATCGTCTGACTGCTACAAGCGGTACCAACACGCCATCGCTGGCCGTCAACGGATCAGGCATGGACACTGGCTCTGCCACTCCAATTTCCGGCCATTCCACACCACATCGATCAGCACCGAATTCATATACACCTGGCTTCTCCGTAGATGAGCTCGTCACGAGTCTTCAGCACTCTGGCAGCATAAATAGTGCCGGTCGATCGCCTCACATGCCACCTCAGGATCGAGAAGCTCCTGCGCCATTCACGGCTGAAGAGGTCGAAGGACTCAGTAGGATCCCGTCGTATGGTACCGCCACGACAAGAGCTGCTGCCGCACCTCTAAGCAATTCGTTGCCAGACTATGATCACTCACAGCCCATTTCAGGATCGAACAGCGGCACATCGACGCCGAATCACATGCAGCCGAGCGCTCCGACACTGGCGAGACCCGAGGCAGCAAGGACAGCGTCGCACAGATCGGGCGTCCTGCGAGCCGCACACGATCGATTCACGAGGGCACGCGATCATTGAAGCGGACAAGGCACTTTGTGACCCCGGGCGGACGAATTGCGCAATGTAGCCAGTAAAGATGGGAAGAATGAAAATTGTATGAAGGATAGACTATAGACTTGGTTTAGAAGGTAGGTAGCAAAGTGGGGACCAGCACAAAATTAGAAAGCCAGGCAGAAATGTGCTCATGCCCTTCCCGGGAGTGGAGCGGAGGAGAAGGCGACATCAGAGCAAGGAGCCGATAGGAGGAGTAGAGTTGTAGTTAGCTGAATACCTAGCTTGTATCATGCATTCTCAACAAATCGGGCCATGACACTGATATAGGCCATGACAAAAGTGATTGACTAGCAATTGTTGTGTGAGACTGTAGGGAGCGTCATCCTAAAATTACGACCTGGGGCAGGTATCCCACCTGGGGGACGCGCAAGGGAAGGCTGCCAACTCGAAGTTTTCCCGGAGTGGCCGCTCGGAAAAGCTCCTCGAGGTTTCGAGGTTGGAGCCTCCGAAGGTTAAGGAAGGGGGATATGGGTGGGTGGGTCGGCTACTTGGCGTGCGTGGGATGGCAGATGAGTCGGTTTTCTCGTTCTGCTTTGCCTAAAAGGTGGCGCGCGCTATTCGTGGGCTCAACCTTGGAAAGTGGCTCAGCCCGGGTAAATCTCTCCTCCCCTTTCGTTACCGTAGCTACCTGTCTGCAGCTGTGCATGCTCTCCCTCTTTCTTTATTGCTTCTCTTGTCGACCTGCTCGCCCTCGGTGTGTGTTGCACTGCTGTAATTGTGGGAGGGACAGCGTCTATCTTTGTCACGCGAGATTGCAGGCATCTGGACTGCATACAAGAATTGCGAGAACTAGCAATTGATCGACAAGACAATTCAATTGCGAGCCAAGTCAGACTAGCCAGCGCGTCTCGAGGCAGCAGCTGCAGGCAGTCTCTCTATCTGATCAGACCTCCACCGAGCACAAACACTTGCTGCCTGTCTGCCAGCCAGCCTGTCTGCCAGCCTGTCTGCCCCCCTACGGCTGCAACCAAAGTGGACCGTCTCGCGAAAATTGCCTGATATGTCAATGATCAGCGCGTCATACTCCACCCCACGATGCTCAGACCAGCTGCAGCTGCTGCAGTGATTCTCAAGGCAGACTCGTACTTCTGCAGTTCAAGGCTACCTAGGCTGCGTGCGTGGTTCCCATCTGGGCTAGCTGCAGCTCTTTGCAGACAAGGCCCACCCACCCAGCCAGCTAGCTAGCTAGCTGCAGCGGGTGAGCCGGGAGAGACACAAGCGCCGGGGATATATACAGAACGTGTGGTGGTCTCTGCTGCTGCTGCTGCTGCTGGTCTCAGATGACGGACGTGAGCAGGCGGATTCACGATACTGCCAAGAAGGACAGGTCTTCGAAAAAGTCCTCGCAGGCGTGTGACAATTGCCGTCGCCGCAAGGTGCGCTGCGATGTCTTGCTCATCGACAATGGGCGGGGGAATTGCTCCATCTGCGAGCAACAGAACCTGGAGTGCACGTTTGAGCATGTTCCACGGCAACGCGGACCCCCTCGGGGTTCAAAAAAGACCAAGCGGCCGAAACTCGAAAACAGCTATTCCTCCGCCGAGGACGTCCAGCGACGGAGCTCGATGGTCGAGAGAACGGCCACGGCAGCCGAGCCGTCGTCGTCGTCAGTCGTCGCTGATCCACCTTCAAGTGCAGCAGCTGCTGTGGCCAGTGTGCCCGCACTGCTGCACTACGAGTCCTCCTCGATCGATCTGGATCATGGCGTGCACGATACTGGTCACCCCGGCTGGTACCAGCATGCCATTGACCGCTGGTTCATCCTTTACCAACCCACATTTCCCATCTTTCAGGATCAGTCCCAATTTGAGGGTTTCGGCGAAGCGATCCATCCCTTGCTGCGATCGGCACTCCTCTTTGCAATCTACAGCATCACCTTTCGATCACGGACGAATGAGAAACTCGATGCATTGCTTGCGGAACAGCTACTCTCGCGCTACAATAGGTCCATCGGGAGTGCGGAGAGGTCCCACAACCTGCACAATCGCCTGGCCCATCTGCAAGTCACCATGCTGCTGGCCATTGAGGCGGACCAGCGCGGATTCGATGTGGCCACCTCTCTCCACACCGTCGGCTTCTGGCTCGGACAGGCCACGGCCAAGGCGTACGACATGAAGCTGCATCGTGAGGACTTTTCCGCCGACGGCCCTGCCCAGGCCTTGCTCGGGCGCAAGCTCTTTCTCATCCTGATTGTCCTCGACCGCTGGCACTCTGTCAGTACCTCCTCGCCGCCCTTCGTGGCAGACACGAATGCCAAATTTGACATTGAAATGTCCTTCTCCGGCATCACGACCCACCTCTATCATTTATCCCTCGTTGTCGGAGACGTCTATGAGACAATCATGACGCCGAAACGACACAAAAACGGCGCAACTGCGTTGACGACCGCGGGACTCAAGGCTGAGATTGAGAGCTGGCGGGAGCGGGTCGATGTCATCTGGGGCCAGAGCAATCTGCTGCACGTCGCCTACTGGCACCTGTGCATCCTCTCACTCCTGAGCACCTCGACCGACATTTCAGAGGTCAGCGATTTGCGGGACGTCGCCCTGAGGATGGCGTCCACGCTGCCGAATTCGGCCACACCGTACACACCACTCAACCACCACTTTTATGCACTGACGACATGTGTCTTGTCGTACCTCCTCAACTTTGACGAGTCGCGCACGGATGCACGCAAGGGACTGCATGATTTGCGGGAAGCGATTCAGAGGCACAAGGATCTCGTGGCGGAGGACGACTGCTCGTGGGACTCCAAGTTGTTGGAGGTCATTGGCCAATTACAGGCCTCTTGCACGGATTCCGTCGCGTGCGGTCGAGGTCCCGACAGCATGATGCTGCTCTCCAGCATCCGTCACAGCGGGTATCTCCTGTCCATTGACAGCGCAGCACTCTGCTCGTAAAATGTCGATGCCCCCGGCCCCTACTTGCATGAATGTAGAATATTAGCGGGACATTTGACTGTGCATCCATACACGACATGGCATAGCAGGGTATTCTGCCTCGAAACAGCTCTTAATTTTCTGTATATATACATGACAGATTGCAATATAATCCTGCAATCAAAAGACTGAGCTAGTGCTGTTGAGTATATATGCCGGAGGCATCAGCCAGTACCGCGTATGATGATTGTCTAAATACACATGCGCCAACTGTAGGTGAACGGCACGAATTGACTAGAGCTCCTCTCAAATTTCGTGCATCTTCGATTTCAAGCATTCGTCACAATCAGTCTAGGTGTTGTGTATAGAAACTATTATAGCATACTGACGAGGGTCTGCTCTCGGCAAATATATAATCAAGCCGGGGAGAAAAGAGGTATAGTTCTTCTGCATGTCGACGACGACGGCGGCGGCGGCGGGCAAACAGGTCCTTTCGCGCGTCTACCGCCCACAACGCTTCACCCAGAAAATCGTGCTGTCCGATGGCTCGACGTACTCGAAACTGACGACCTCGCCGCGCGCATCGGTCCGGTTGACGAAAGATATCCGGAACGCGCAGTTATGGAATCCCGATGCGGGGAAACAAGTCAATCAGGAGGAGAATGGGCGACTCGCGAAATTTAAAGGCCGGTTCGCGGGCTTTGACCGATCCGCGACTTCCACTACTGCCGCCGCCGCCGCTACTACTGGTGGCGACACTGCGGGTGCTGGTAAGGGACAACAGGAAGACGACATGGATTGGATGGTGAGTGATACGGCGCGGGCGGCGCCAAAGATGAGTGATCGGGAGATGAAGGAGTCGACGCGGAAAAAGTCCGCCAAGGGGAAAAAGTGATTTCTATCCATATCATCATCATCATCATCATTATCATGCTGCTACAGACGGTATAATTCAGACTGCTGGACGACATATACACATTCGGTAGAATCGGACGGGGCGAGTTCAATAAACGCCCGATGCTGTGGTAGGAGGGAGACATCTCGCAACGGAGATTTGTACCTCAATCTCGGATCTCACTCTGAAAGGCCTAGGGGCAATCGCCGACATCTCAAAAGAGAAAGGACTATGAAGCACATCAAGAGCAGCAGCAGCAGCAGCAGCAGCAGCAGCAGCAGCAGCAGCAGCAGCAGCAGCAGCAGCAGCAGCAGTAGCAGCAGTAGCAGCAGCAGCATCACAAATAAGACGCTTGAAAACAAGCAACAGCATATGGAGATAGATGAATAATACTGTACATTCACCTCATCCAATTGCAAGACAAGACCTGCCAGCTGAGAGAGCAATCTGCAGGAACCTTGGAAAGAAGTCATATATATATAGATATATGAAATGTACAGGAGAACGGGCACGGGATCGAAGGACCGGAATATCCGCGGGAAGTTGCGGCAAGTTGACTGACATGTGATTGCGGCCACAAGGTCGAGGGAATATTTGATCAGTTGCTGGCTTCGGTTTGCGTGTGATTGATGGTGCGTTCTGCCTTGCCTTCTCCCCTTGTCCTTCCGTCCATCCATCGTGCTGTGATCCAGTCGCTCTCCTTTACGCATGCTTGGGCTGTTGGTGCTCATGCATCACTGACCTTCAGCTACGACACCTGCCATTCTTGCGCCGTGTACATAATCCTTGGGAAAGTGGGGTAGTGGCCAAGATGGTCTTTGCAGGGTGCGCAGACATCAGACGATTCCTCGACAGACAAAAGTCGCTGGAGGCCATCAAGCGCAGTGCTGCCAGCTGCGTCTTGATTGGGGAAGGTCCTTTTCGGCGGATCTATCGCGTCGCTATCGACGAGGATCCCGACCATGTCTTTCATCTCAAGACATTGACGGAGAACTCCCAGACCAGACAGATTGAGAATGAGGTGGCCGCCATCAACTATGTTCGAAGACGCACGTCGAGAATACCCACTCCAGAAGTGATTGCTTACTCCACGGTGTCCGGTCAGGAATGGATTGCATTGCAGCTCGTGCACGGTGAGCGGCTATCGGATGCCTGGCCTCGATACAGCCTGAAACAAAAGTGGGACATGATGCATAATCTGGTCGACCTGTACAAACTCTTTGCGGCAATCACCCTGCCGGACGCCTTTGGCGCGACTCAGATTGGCGGTTTCAATCTGGACATGTCGCTGGGGCCATCGGTCGAGTCTGCCAAATCGTTTGGCCGCCAGAAGCTCGAAAAGCATTACAAGCAGGGTCCTTACAAGGACGTCGAGGATTACCTCAAGAGCTACATTGACAAGGAAATTGCCTATTACACTTCGAGTGACGAGGTTGACATGGAAGTCTTTGACTATGACTCATCGGACGATGATGCCTTGAGCAGCTCGCACTCAGAGGATGATCTTCCCTCGAGTCCTTCGACACCTGGACGATACGACGATGATGAGATTGACATGGAGTCGCTCATCTCCGAGATCTCCAACGTCTCTGACTTTTCGGCATACGTAAACGTTCCGTCAAAGGAGGAACAGCAGCAGCGATTGAAGAATCGCGACGACTTTGTGCTCTACCTCGAGTCGCTCAAGGTCTTTGTGGGTCAAAAGGTGGACAAGAAGGAATTGCCGTGCTTGACGCACAATGACTTTCATGCGCCAAACATCATTGTCAATGGCGACGGAGAGGTGGTGTGTCTCTACAACTGGGAGTTTAGCGGCTTTTATCCCTTATCCTTGACGTACGAGCCGCCGAGCATGGCATCCGATGAATCGGCAATGGCACTACATGACGAGTCGATAGAGTGGTGCGAGGCGTTCAACGAGATTTTTGGCAACGTCAAGGAAGTCCATCCTCTCGTGGCATCCGTCCTGGAGCCCATGGACCCACTGCTCACGAACGCGTGGGAGGAATGATGATGACCATAATTTGTAACTTTTATTCGACTTTAGACTTTGCGATTGGCGAGCGAGCCATTCAGTATCATTCAATTTCCAGCAGTAGCGATAGCAGAACCAATAGAGCTTTACTGTAATATGATCAAATTACTGATCACCTCGCGTCCTTCGTACTTCAAACCACTTTTTCCTGAACACTCTCCACACATCAGCCGTGCAACAACTTGTCGTTCATCCTCTTTTTCTCAGTGCGCTGCAACAGTATATCGTTATAATTGTAGTCATTGTCTGGTCATTCACAGATCAAAGTAGACTTTTCGATGGCGACCACGATTGATCGGCGACGGAACAATGGTCCCGCCCATTCCTACAAACCAATCTTTGACGATTCTCCTCCGCCCACAATTGCCAAAACTCCTTCAGAAACAGGCTCGACGACGACGACGGCGACGGGAAAAGTCTTTCTAGAGACTGGTATCGTGGTCCACGCCGACGGATCATGTTACTACGAAAGGGGGAACACTAAACTCCTCATCACCATCCACGGCCCTCGTCCAATCAATACCTCTACCGGTACTACGGTCGGGGCAAACCCGCACACGGCACAATTGAGCATCAATGTGTCGCGACAGGACGGGTCGATGGATACTCGGGTGTCGGGCGCATTGAGGGTCGCTCTATCCGCTGTCTTATTAGGTGCGCGGTACCCGAAATCAGAAATCGCCATCACCGCCCAAATTCTCCAGTCATCCTCCAAAGACGAAGACGAAGGAGGAAGGGAAGGAGGAATGGATGCACAGGTGGTGGTCGGCGCGATTATTGCTTCCTCGTTGGCGCTCGCGGACGCAGGTATCCACGTCCTCGATCTCCTCTCCGCCGCAACCGTCTCCCCGACCTCTCCCATCTCTCCCGACAACGACGACAAGGACGACAAGCATGGTGGAATCGTGGTGGCGTACATGCCGAATGCGAAACGGGTGACGTACATCGACACCCTAGGGTCCGCCGCCGCGACGCATCAGACGACGCACCAGGACGTCCAGCGACTCTTGCAGCAGGCCATCAAGCATGCCGAAGCCACGCATCTACTCATGACAAAAGTCCTCTTGCGCGTATGAGGTCGTCCATATCTCGACTCTGCTTCGAGACGAACAGGGTGACTCGCGGGAAAACTTGTGTATATATATGTATATATCCTCATGCTATAAATACAGATGATTTGCGAAAGGCATAATGAGCATTCTCGCCGAGAGCTAATGCTATAGGATAGATACCAATAGAGTAGGGGTAATCATTTATGTACATGGAATAATTGGGTCGCAATTGCTTAGGCTAGGCATCGGCAGTCTCGTCCAATCGTGCAGAGAGTGTCTTGATGGCCGCCAAGACACGGTTACCCTCATTGCTCATCATGAGCGCTCGAGCGTCCCGTTCGAGGCCCAACCAAGTCGGCGGCTCCCTCTCCGGTAATTCCCGGATCCAGTCCAGGAATTGCGAGAGGTGGATGACGTCTGCTGGCGCACTGACGCGTTCGTCGTCCTTGTCGACGAGCAAAAAGTCCGCATCGAAGGAGTGTGGTGTGAATATCCTATCGACGAGCTCGTTCAGAACCTGCTGATCGCGCTCGATGTCGATCCGACCACCATAAACAGACTCCTTGAGTAATGTGCGAATCGCCTGCCAAGGTAATTTGTCTGGCGCGATATTCGTGCGGCCCGCGGCGGCTATGGTAATTTGTTGTTGAATAACTGATCTGCCACTTGTTAGCCTGAGAATACATAGTCTGTCGTCGACAAACGTACCTTGCGCATGCAAAGTCAGCATCATTGAATTCATAAGATTTTGTCCAGCCAATGGAAGGATACTGTAGTCGTTCCTGCACGACTGCATGTAACCACATCAGTAAAAAGAACAGTCTGTTGGTTTCTGTTGGGGTGGACTCTGGAGGCAAACTCTTTCCAGAATCTAGCATATTGGCTCGCAGACCCGGGGGCGCTTCGTACATCAGGACTCGACACGAACTGATCAGATTCGATGGAACATATGGAGTCGTCTCCAGTGTCAAGAACAAACGAAAGTCTCTGTGGGCTTTCATATCCTGTACAAGCTTGTCAAGCGTGACCAACCACGCAGGATCTAGGTGCACATTCTTCAGCAAGACCCATGCTCCATCACGAGCTGACACTTCGATTGCCTTTTCTGCGAGTTTCTTGCTCTCGATAGAACCCATCGCAATCGAAGTATTCTTCATCTTCACATCTGAGAACAACGCATCGACTTTGTAGGCGGCATCGTATCCGGGTGCAGCACACAGCATGATCGGTGTATCAGCGCTTACTGTCAGGGCAAGCGTCTTTAGGTCGTGTCCGTGCTCTTGCAATGAATAGTGGTCTAGGACAAATTTTTCCAAT
The DNA here is from genome assembly GCA_000836175.1 of Taphrina flavorubra JCM 22207. Lineage (NCBI taxonomy): Eukaryota > Fungi > Ascomycota > Taphrinomycetes > Taphrinales > Taphrinaceae > Taphrina > Taphrina flavorubra. The sequence goes on along the minus strand of DF819255.1, from coordinate 43,890 downwards.
CTTGGAACTAATTGATCGTTTGCATAGAGTTTCGTCAGAAGCAGCTGCCTAAGTCCGTGATCTAACGTATCGTTCTCCCCTTCCTGACCGGCCATTGGCATCTCACGAAGACTATTTACTTCGGCATGCTGCAGCAGATCTGAAAGATCCGATACACAAGCAATGCTCGAGGTCTTAGTCAATCGTTCTCGATAGCTCTCGACGTCCGCGTCTGTCCAGCTATCGGTAATGTTGCCAGGTAAACTTGTATCCAGGAGCGCAGGCCAAATATTTGAGCTCTCCAACGTGCTTGTAGCATATGTTGCTAATAACACGGCAAAAATGATACGATCATCGTGTTTAAGAGAATAACTGACATTCACAAACACGATCTGAAGAAGTTTCGCGGATATATAGCTCACGATTGCCGATGTTTCCCGCTCGTGGCAATTGCGACGAACATCCTGTAAAGTCACATCCAGCAGATTCTCGAAGAACTTTAGTGAGAAGCGATAAAAGTGATTCAAGTTATTGAGCACCTCTAAGATTGTGAAGATCATACTGCAAGCTTGTGCGATGGGCTCGAAATCTTTGGTGATTATGGACAGTTCCTTCATGACGCCCTCAGTGTCAACCACCCTGGCACTGATCTCGGTGGATTCTGTTTTCAAGCTCTCTAAAGTGTCCACGACCTTAGTGTCGTCCAGGATGCTGCCCTCGGAGGAGTTGAGAGCTTGTAGCAAACTCTTTTCGAGTCTCCTCAGTCTGGCTTGAAACTCTCCTTTAACCTTGACAAGCATGATCCGTTTCTCCTGGATCTCTGGTCTCTCAGATCTTAATATTGTGTTAAGACTCTGGTCTGCTAACGTAGCTTTCGTGACCGTGAAATTGATTATGCTTACACGACTGCAGATGTCAGGAGTCAGTCTCGATCGAGGATCTCTCGTAGCCATATATAATCGGAAATTTGGCGATACGTCGACCTCGACCTTGCCAAGTTCGACCAGAACTCGACCACCAGTCTTATAGTATTCCCGGGTAAGTATACGGTTTACGATAGGGTCCAGGTGTTCTGCGTCATTAACGATTATTGTGTTGCCAAATCTCAGAGCGGTTTCCAGATGCTTCGCGAATGCGACATCCAAGAAACTAGTCACGATCGGCTTTATATGAGCGCATTGCTTTATCAAGAACGCAACAGCATGTCCCGTGGGATCAATTATCAATGGATAGCGATCATAATCCCGCAGTGCCACAGCATTCTCTACAGAGAGATTGTCAGTAGACAAACCAGACTCCTCCCACTGAACGCGCTCGTCTGCAGTTGAAAGATAGTGCGCCGGTGATTGATCATTGTCAAATTGTATACCAGAGTCGATAAGTACCTGAGTCCACCTGAGGTGCAATTCGTGCCTGGAGCTCAGGTCGAAAGCACAAGCATATGTAAGGAAAGCAGCTGACAACAAAATGTTGCCAACTAGATTTTGCAGCTGAGTCGTAAATTGATGAGAACCTTGTGACCAGCGATCTCGTTCTGACGTTAAGGACGCGAGTAATTTGATGCTTCTTTGCACCTTTCGTTCGACTTGTGTCAATTCGGCCTTGATCGCCTGGGTCTCTGCGATCAAGCCCGCATATTCTATTTTGTACTGTGCAATACTGTCTTCCAGTTCATGGATCATGTCCATCATGGCGTTTGCTTTTTTTCTGTTCAATATTGCTTCAGCCTCCAAATTGGCTACCTCCTCTCTCAAAGGTCCAACTTGATCGAGAATCTCTGAATAACTGACTTGTGCAACGACCCATTGTACCAGGGGTCCACACGCTTTGCTTGCTCGATTAACTGACTCGTACTGAAACATTGGTTTGGTCATGTAGTCCCGTTGCATAGTCAGTCTAAGCAGTGGCGTCATCTGAGACTCATTGTCAAACCTTACAATGCTGGAAATAAAATCATCTCGCCGGATGACACTCTGTACTGATCTCCAGCCTTCCACTTGGTGGCCCAAAAGTGTGCAAACCGATTCCATAGCGAGTTTGACGGCCTCTGGAGGATTTGCCATCGATCTGACCTCTGTAAGTTGCTGTTTTTTTATGTTGCTGACCGACTGCTGAGCTTCCAGAACGGCGGGCTCAGCTTGAGCTAGATCTGCAACGACGATATTTCGTCTTTCCAGTATTTCGCGTTCTTGTATCGCTATGGCCTCTTGAATCTCCAGGGAAGCGACCCTCCTCTTCTCAGCTTCTTGCTGATCTGCAACCATGTTTTGCAATTTTGCATTGGCCTGCTTATCTTTCATGCTCAATTGCTCGCGTTTCATTTGCAGTTCTGCCTGAAGCTCATCGACTTGTTCTACAGTACTCTGCAGTTTTGCTGAGCCTACATTGACATGCCTCTGTTGCTCTTCCAGTTCATTCCGTTTGCTATTATATAAAGCAACACAGTGATGTATTAATTCCAGGAAATGACGTGGTGTGATATGCATAGATTGTTGCCCGTGCTTATTCAGGTTTTCATTGACAGCAAAGGCATGCTGGTGGAAGCTGATCATTGAATTGACCACAGCTTTACGATGTCCTTCCGGTCTGATGCGCGAATCGACAAACTTCAATGAAGATGGAACTTTGAAATCGTGCCGCTCAAGGTCCAGACTGGCAAGTAGTTCATGAGCTATTTGATACATAGCATACGTTGACCAAGTGCCAAACCAATTCAAGACACATCGGTTGAATAGAGCCGGTGACGTTGCAGCTTTTGACGAAAGGTCTTTGGGAGGATTCATCGTAAAGACAACGTGCAAATTGCGGACAACTTGTTTAGTGAACCAACGATAAAGTTCGTCAGGGTTGTCTAGCGCATGTCCATCTGATTGTGCTGCGTCCTTACAGTTTGTCATCAATGTGGTCAGCTCGTCGCCTTCGAAAAGTCCGGGAATCTCAGCATTCGCCAGAAGAGTATTCATTCGTTCCAGGAAACCAGAGTCAAGAACATTAGACTCATTCAAGATAAGGCATACTTTCTCTCCTTTGATTCCACAGCGCCTTAGAATGGTTCTTAAGTCCTCATCAAAGTCGTGTGAGGAATACCGGCGATGCATCTTGAGCTGGAAGCTGCTTATGCCATTCATCCAGGAGACGAATCTACACAGTGTAGTCTGAGAAGTCAGTATAGTTTTCTCCTCTCATATTCATACCATACCTTGCCGCTGCCAGAAGCACCTATCAAGATTAAGTGTCCTTGTGGCTGTTTGAGAACTCTGTCGATCTGCAAGACGTGTTCAATAACATCGTCATATGGTACAAACGCTGTGTCAAGTTCCTCCTCGCAAAAGGTCTGCAGTCTCGAGCGAATATACTGCCTCATGTCATCTCGTTCTACTGGCTTGTAGTGCTTGGTCAACCAGTCCGAGAATAGGATAGGCTCTCCCAAGGCTTCATTTTGATCAATGTTGGGGAAGTGCTTGTAAGCTGTTTCTCGTATCATCGAATCACTCCACTGACGTTCTGCGTCCGTGACTAAACGATCACCAAATAATCGTTTTGCTTCGTGAGCCCAGATCCTGATAAGTCCTTCGAGAGAAATGCCTTCTAGAGGACGAATGGCCTCAGTGATAGCTCGCACCCATCTTGAAAGCTCTCGAGGACTATATACATAGTGAGGCTGTTGCTCCGTCGTGAACTTTTCTTGAGAACGCAGATACAGGTCGAGCATGGCATTTGTGATCACGTTTGCGTACCCACGCAAGGTGGGTAGAAACTTCAATGATGCTCTCATAAAAGATTCATAGATTTGCTCCAATGATTGCCGTGCTGGATAATCCACTAGAACGACAGATGCATGGCGCAAGAATCGTTGTGGAAGAGGTCGACGGCCAACATCTGTAGAGGGGTTGCAAGCTGCGACCATCTGAACACGTTCAAGGGTTATCCAAGCTCTGTCAGTTGTTCTCCAGAAACCCTGATTCTCAACGAGTTGTCTGAGAAATGCTATGACGAGCTGAGTGTTGTACTTGTCGGCTGCCGGCAAATTGATCTCATCACAAAAGAGGACGAGATACTGATGAGGTAGTGGTGGGCACATGACAATACCTGAAACAGTCTTCTTATACTCACAGTGCTGTTCCAGTGTTTTGACGATCAGATCTGGCGTCGTGGCGCTCGAGAAGTTTACCGCCGCTGTTGTGACATTTGACAACTTACTCAGGGCATTGAACAATGTCATTGTCTTGCCGGATCCCGGAGGCCCACAAAGAATTATTGGTCTCCGGTCTGCGAGCCAGGAATACACCATTGCTTCATGTCTCAGTGTGTCGGTAGTTGGGATAATGATATCCATGGTCGTTATGACATTGGAGTCTATTTCTACCGTTGGAACTTGATCCGCCCATAGCGACCACCGCGATTCGGGCAATGACACGGAAAGATCGAGAAGACACTTGCCTGACAAGAGTTCCAAGTCAATAACCGCTATGCCTTGGACAGCATCTGCAAATTGTCTTCTTTCAGTAAGACTCACATCGCCGGCAAATGCCCAGATTACGCAGAGTGCTAATTTCGCATGAATATATGCTCGTGCCTGATCTGCCGACAGCTCGAACATCGGATGCTGGTTGTTGTACATCAGCAAGTCACGCCCGATCATCCTACAGAAGGAAAATAGACTATCAAGCGCTCTGGTTGTTGTGAACTGCATGATATGGTTGAGTTCCTCCGCAACTCCTAGTGCCTTGTAAACGAAACCCTCGGGGCTGAGGTGAACCGCTAGACTATCGACGAGCACCGCTTGAACTCGCAAAGCCTGTGAGTTATCGTCAATTATAGCGCTGTCGATCGTGTCAAGTCGCGTATCCTCTCGCAAAGAGTGTAAAAAGTGTTTGCTTCGAGACTCAAATGTTAAGTGATTTTCGTCGAAATAAACCATGCCGCATCTGCTGATAGTCGCTGGAGTGGCATGCGAAAGTCCGTCGACCTCGAATAGAATCCTCACATTGGTTGGAAGCACGATGCGCTCACCATTGGGGAGTGTAAGCATTCGATTATCGTCAAGAACACTAATTGATCAGTTCATTCCGATGAGCTCACAAGTGATGTACCTATTCATGTTCTCGATCCAATTGGGATCGACGTCTCCATCAAAGATAATCCAATGTTGGCGTGCTGCTTCTCCTCGCAAATTGTCAACGATTCTTCTTAGTATACTAGTGAACAGTCCATCAGTCCATTCACGAGTAGTAAAGTCCAAGCGACCATACAGAGCTTCTTTGGTCATGATCTTCGCGTCGATTCTGTACTGAACAATTTCAATATCGGACGTCGCATGAAGTGCTTCTGCAAGTATTTTGCAAGTCATAGTTTTGCCGGTGCCAGTAAAACCCACCAGCATAATACCGTGGTGCATTTCCATGATTTGATTCAATTGAACGACTTTGGTCACGAAAGCTTCACTTGCACTAAGTCCTGAGCCTTCTGCAAGCTGAATGACGTTTTGGCGCAGTTGATGCCCACTGTCAGACAAGATGTCCAGTTCTGGAAATGTCTCTGAGAGGACACTGAGCAACACGTCGGAATCATCGCCGACGAGCTTGGGCACAATCGTCTCCTTCATCCCCTGTAGCACTATTTGTGCTTCCCAAGAATAGCTTGAGGCAATCTTCTTGTCCGTGCTCAACAAGCCTTCTCGCATCAAGCGTCCACAAGTTGTGAGCACGCTCTTAAGAGCTCTGAGACCGAAATCATAGTGTCTTTGATCAGACATTCGACTTTGGCATAGTTCAAAGATCTTGATCGCATGCTCAGCCAAAGCCTCGGCATGGGAATATCCTTGCAGGGAAAACGTCACCAGGGCTATGAGCTCTTTGTCGGGGCGGCTCATCGCTACGCTTCGGAAGAGTTTCTTGAGATTGTCAGGCAGATTTGCCCGACCAGCATAACCTGGATTCATCGTGATAAATATACCTGTGCGCACATTAGTATGAACACAGATTTACAGAACACGTACCAGTATCCTCATTCAGAATAAATCGTCTTCCGACCAATTCCACTTCTTTGGCAACCTCTGAGGATCTTAGTGCGACCTGAATAGCCTGAATTTGTTGGGAGATGGCAGACAACATACTTTCCTCCAGTCGATTGAACTCATCAAAGCAGCCCCAAGCACCAACCTGACAAAGTCCCAGAAAGATTCTACCCATAGCCTGGTAATCGAAAGAATTATCGCAGCAGAAAACAAGGACGAACCTTCCCAGTTGCGATCCTAGGGCTTTTACAGTCTCAGTCTTGCCTGCAGATAGTCAGTACCTGTTCACCTGAACTAATGATCGTGGTAATGATCCATTAATGCATACCTGTGCCAGCAGGTCCAAAAGGTGACCCTCCCAACTTTTGTTTCAATGCTTGAGTCAAGGTCAAGTAAGTCCGATCAGTCAAAGGAGTCTGGACCAGTCGATCGCCAACTCCCAAGTATTCGTATCCATATACAATATCTGCATCAGCTGTACTGACTATCAAGTTCTGCAGAGGGTTCGAAGATGACTTGTCAAAATAAAAGCGCATATAATACTTCCACGAGAAGGCGTCCTTGGATAGTACTTGACTTTTGGTCAATCTCATAACAATCTCGCGTTGATGTATCAGTTCGATGACCAGAGCTTCCAACGCGGCTCTCATCAGTGGCTCTAGCTCCCCTAGAAGTAACGATGTAACGCTTTGCAAGAGTCTTCTAAGTGATGTCAATAGAAGGTGCAACATATCCAGATTGCCCTTGGCAATGGCATCCTCTGTGAGTGAGGTCCAGACGCACTGAGAGGCCAAAACTACAATTTGCACCGGAAATTCGTTGACGTAGCTCAGGAGTCCAGACGTCCCGTATCGATCTTCAAGCTCTTTCTCTTGTTTGATCAGATGTTCATAGGCTACCACTGCTTTCGAAAGAGCCATCGATAAGGCTGATTTTACACGACTTTCCAATTCTTTCAACCAATCCTTGACTCGTGGAAACTGACCTAAGGGAATGGGACATGTCAACAGCACTTTTTCGTGCTCTTTTGAGACCACTCCTGCTATAGAGTTGGGGTCGTTCGGCGCGAGAATCAGCCCTGAGATACCAGCAAACATCTTGTCCAAATGCTTCTGTATGTTGATCACGTCAGAGGAATTACCAATGATATCAAGGAGATCTTCATCTCCGAGAAAGTAAAATCTCGGGAAGTGTGCTCGTTCTCGTTCCAGATACTCACCGAGAGCTCGCTGAATTTTATCGAGCATATCCTGCAGTCGCTCCACAGACTTTTGAATCCCAACAATATTGATGACATCGAACACTAAAGGAGATTTGTAGACTCTTTTCATCAAGTCCAGAAATTCAGTGTTGATTCCTGCGAACCTTGAAGTCTCTACAGGGAGTAGTTGTTTGATGTCCATGTTCTCCGTGAAGATTCCTTCAAGATAGACCCATTGTCTTTGTACATCAATCCAAATATCGAACAACAGATGAACCCTGGTCAATCTATCATTCAAGGATGAAACTTCGTCCTCAAACAGTTTGTAGTGAGGGCTGTGCTTCATGGCGGTCAATGAATTTAGATTGTCATGGGTTTTCGAGAAAAGCTCGTCCCAACCCCGTATAAGTTTGCACTTGTTCTTATACGTTACGAGTTCCAGACGATACTCAAGCCACTCTGACTTGACCGTTTTCAAGAATTCTTCAGAAGCATATTGACTTTGAGCTTCGAGCACTATTTGGCGGACAAACTTTTCATTCGCGATTAGATCCAGATCCCAAACTGCTCCTAGGGTCATGGTGCTCAGACGTACTCTGTTATCCGGCCGTAACGCCTTGTTCAGGCTGAGCCAGTGACGATCTCGCACCGCCTCCGATTTGAGTTCGGTGAGGATTGGGTTGGCCTTGATAAGCGAATGCAAGAGGTTCTGGATATGATCAAATGCGGCATACTGCCGCATTCTGACGGGCATTTCTCTGACATTGGTGCTTAAGGTCTCCAATGCTGCTCTCATCTTGCGAGGCTCGACTGAAGCCCAAGAAGTAGCTCTGATATCTGCCAGAGTTGATGTAACACGAGAAATTGCAGACCAGACCGAAAACAAATCGCGGACCTCTTGCAAGACGACATCAACCTCAGGAAGGCTTTCAAAATTCAAGACAAGCGCGTCCTTCGCTTTAGCCACCATTTCGACCCTATTTTGGTAACGAGCGAAAAGATCTTCGTATTTTCGTAGCGTGGTCAAAGCGTCTTGAGCCTTGATATTACCACTGATTGGACGATCTTGAGACCAGGAATCCAGAGTCGTTGCAAACTCAGCACGAAACAGCTTGTCTTCTGCTACAATGTTGTCTCGTAGAGCTGCCATTTGCTCACAAACCATCTTATCTTTGCGTTGTAAAATTTCTACAAGAGTATTAAATTCTCCTTCAACTCTTTCAAAAGGAATCCAGTCTGCGGAAAACGAGTGCCGCTGTCGAGACAAATTAGCTTGCCCCAGTTGAAGATACTTCATGCTAGTTTTCCATATGTTCATAGATCTCTTACAATCTTGAACTGTGATCACAAAGGCAACAGCACTAGTAGTTGCAGAGATATCGAGCAATTGTGATTCGAGCTCTGTCCGAGCTTTGCTTATGGTATCGTAGAAAGTCCGTTCCTGGGTTGTCAAGATGGTGGCAAACTTGGCGATGATGTCTCGCTGCCAAGAATCATACTTTGAATTGACCCTAGACTGAATTTGATCAAATGAAACAATGACCTGGCCGAACTTTTGTGTGGTAGAATTCACATCGAACGTTGTTCGCGATTTGCGCAGCTCGTTTATGACCTGTAACCACTTTGGAAGATCATCCCCCAGGCTTGACCATAGTTGTTCTGGTTGTAAGTCCCATAAAGATTGAAATGCCAGCCATTGCTCGATGTACATCCGGACCTGGCCAAGATTCATTGAAATGGCATTTTGGGCACCACGTATGCTACTCGCAACCTCTAACGTCAGTGCTGCATGATCACGTGTTGAACTTGTTGACTGCAACGTAGGTATTGCTTTGTGTTGAGGGGGAGTCAGTAGTGGCAATGTCGTCACGACCTCCATCAGATGGATCAATTCGTTGTTCCAGACTGTAAAGGCAAATTCTACCGGTGGTTCCAAATGGATAATTTGGTTCTTGAGTATCAGGCGCAACGCAATCGGGTTTGAGCTATACAAAGCAGAGACATCGTCAGTAGAGGATTCGTCGTTGTCCCGTCGAAACTTTTGCATCCATGTCTTCAGTGCTTGATTGAGGCGTGCTGCAAGAATGTCGCGGACTCGTTTATTCAGATCGAGTACCCATATGTCTAGATTGGAATAGCTTTCACTATCGAGCTGATTCAAGAGTGCTTGAACGTTGTCCAAATGCTTCCGGAAGCTCGATGATTCGTATAGGCAGTGACCTAACTCTTTCAATGACATAGCCACATCAGCTTGCAAGGCGGACAATATTTCGATTTTGCTCTGCAATACCGTAATGATATTTGCCCATCCACTAACCATTTGACTTGCTTTTCTGGCACCGACTGACTCTTCTCTAAATACCTCCCATCTGAGCCTGGAGATGTGTTCCAATTGCAGATGCGCTTCATTGTGTGATCTTACTATTAGTGTCTGCAAGTCGTCGAGTCTTTGCATCTCGATGTGTACTCTGGACAATGCTTCAGTGCTATCAGTGATTGATATGGCATGTGGATAGATCTGTTTGGCAATCTTTGCGATGGTGTTTATCTGGTGGGGAACACTGAAACCAAGGTGTGATAAATTTCGTACTTCTTTAAACAAATTAATCGTGCGATCCTCGAAGTTGACCTTGAGTTGCAACTTGTTGCCGTCGGCACGGTTATGTATCACAGAAAAGACCGACCCGCGTATTGTGCTCTCGCGCTCACGCGTATCGACCAACCATTGATCATACAGAGGTCTCACCTCAAGTTGTTTTGAAAAGCCGATGCTATCTGTGTATAACTTTTGTCCATCTGCATACAGATGCCAGTCGTCGCCAAGTACGGTCGCAACCTTGTTCATGTACAGTGTCAATTGTCGAGCTATTTGTTGCATCCAAGTGATGTGGCCACTTATAGGCGGGACATCGCGTAATGTGCTCATAGATTGTATGCCAGAGCTAGCATAGCCCATGTTGTACTTTTCTTGCAATTCTGAAATGTCTCGTTTGACGCCATCGATCAGTTGTGTCTGATAGTCCTGAATAGCGCCGCGAATTTTGGGTCGAACGAATAGAGCATTAAACGTGGCGAAGACGGCAAACATCGCATGAGCAGAAGAGGCACTATCCAGTCGAGCTTTTAGGAGACCAATAATTGTATTCTCCACACCCGAGATCCGCTCATCATATTCTCTTTCTGCAGCGTTCCATACCTCAGTTCCTTCTGCAGAGACGTCCAGAACATCTACTTCGTGAAATAAGACGTATGCTTCAGCAATGTTCTTCGTGGCCTCTGCATCGGCTATCTGCTCGGCCAGGGCATCGTCGCTGTCGAATGTAGATGAGTGCTGTCCTAGAATATTCTGTATCGTGTTCGATAGCTGCTCGTGAGCGATACGAAACTTTTGTAGATAGGCAAGGCGTTCTTGTAGTCTCGTATGTGCTGCGTGCACCTTGATGACCAGAAACTTCTCGCTTCTCTTTCGTAGTACATCCCGACTCGTGGTTATAAAATCTTTAACTTTGTTGTCGTAGGCACTAAAAACCAAGGTGGCTTCTGCTATGAGTGCGTCAAATTTTGCGTACGGCAGCTGCATCAGCTTCTGACCCTTCAGTTGAGACAATACTTGGTTCCCTATGTCCTTTGTGATGGCTTCGGCCAGTGGGAGCACTCGTGCAATGGGATACGGAACAGTCCGTAGCCTCCGATTGATGTGATCAAAAATCGAATCTACTGCATTGGCTACTCGTTCCAGGGAGGTAGCACTAAGAAGCTCGTTCAGAGGGAAGTCTCTCATCAACAGATTGTATGACTTCACTTTCTCTCGAGTCTCCTTGAAACCAGTGTCCTGCATTATCATGGCTCCATTGACCCCCAATCTCTTACTAGCTGCAAGCACTTCGAATGTCAGTAGGACTGGCTCCGACTTCAATTGTACTTCGACATCGTTGAGAACGTGGTCAAGATTGATCCAAAAGCTGATCTCTTGGGTTGCGGAACCATTACACGGGTCACGATCCTTTTCTGTAAGTTGTTTGATTTGTTGTCTCCAGGTCACAGTGGTTGCTTGAATCTCATTGATAGTGGCTAGATTGTCCAACACACTTGTGTCTGGAAGATTGTTGACGGTCGCCCGTCGATGTTCAGCTGTCGCGGCTTGCACAGCTTCCTGAATGACGGGATGAGTCAACAATGAGACGAAAGGAATTTCAATGTTTTGCTGCAAATGCAAAAGACTCAGCTCAAGCTCCGCTATCTTCTTTCGAGCCAAAGGAATCCCTGCAAATATCAGCTCATGATCTTGTACGTTCTGTCAAAAACGGACCTTGAGCTGTATTGTCTGTCTTTATTCCTGACTGCCCCTCGTTGATATCAACTTTTGTAAGTGAGTCGAAGTAAGGAGATACGGCAAGTTTAATCAGATTGTGTAAGGCGTCATAGGCTGATGAGCTGCTTCCATTTGTGCTAGGATTGGGTAGATTCAGAATCTGTAGTTGATTCTGAATCGGTATTTGGTTGTTCAGAACTGGTGCAGTTTTGATGATTGCCAAAGTTGCACAACTGGCTGACATAGTGCCCAGATCTGACAAAATCGAAAATTTGTGGTGTGAGTAGTCATCTTCTGACGCAACTTAGTACCAGACTTTCCCAACAGTATCTCAACCCATTTCTTACTCGTAGATGATGCATGAGTCCTCTGTACAAAGATGACATGTACTTCAGGATCCGTTGTAAATCGCCGCAAGCGTGACAGATCGTTTCCTTGCAGTAACAGTTCGAGTTCTTTGTCAGATGCATCCAAGGTCAGCCTGAGGAGTTGTGTAATGAATGCGACCAGAGACTCCTGTGACAGAACATCTGGGGCATCATCCCCTGCACCTGGCGAGTCTCCATTCATGCCGGCAATCAAAGGCTCGATGATGAGATAATCTGCACAGATCTGCCTCTCATAGGTTCTATCACGTTTTCAAATGCATTAAACGCGATTGAAGATGTCAACATGCATATATATAGCTTGCGACTCTAATGTTTCGCGTACAGGCAGACAGACAGGCTCCACTAAATTGGCAGAAGCGGAAAGTTGTGAGGCTTGAGTTTGGCTGCAACGCCGAGCCGCAGACAAAATCTTGGGATCCTGTGAGGCCTGCATTCGACCTCAGCTGCTTGCTGTATAGACGAAGTGTTCAAATATACTCAGAAGCTCAAGAGACCTCACTTCCAATACATCTCCAGTATCGAGCACAGTTATAGAGCGTGTCGCTTAAAAATACAGCGAAGGACACGTGCGATTGGGTACTCATAAGAATGCATATGGCCTACCTCGGCGCAAGTTGACGTTTCGTGCACGTTTGCAGTGCAACAGAACACAAAGTCATCGCGTAGCACTGAAGTACTGTGCTCTAAGATTGTGTATTTTTTTGCAGAAATCGTTCACTATCCTTGCCAGACAAATCGAATCGGCATGACGAGCTGGGAAGACTTTCTACCGACGACCGCGACTTCAATGCCGTCATTGACACTATTGGATGACAGGTGCAGATGTAGTGTTTGCAAAGACTACCTTCAAGGTCCGATGATGACCTTGTGTGGACACACGTTTTGTTCGCTATGTATAAGACGAGCACTCAATGCCGACGGACGTTGTCCTGCGTGTCGCTCTCTGGAGGAGGAGAGTAAACTAAGGAAGAACATGATGATTGAGGAAATAGTCGAGGCATTTTTGCCATTTCGCCAAAGTCTTATGGACTATGCTCCCACTATACCTGATCATGCGACAAACAACATTTCCGAAGGCCGCAGATCGCAAACTTCTTCTGTAGAAGACAGCGATCAAGGGACTCCCCGCAGCCCGTCCTCCACATCAAGACACCAAACGCGTTCATCGTCGCGAATCAACCGAGCAGCAAAGACAAACGACAACGGTCCGAACACAATTGAGCGTGTCTTACAAGCAGGATACATACAGTGTCCAATTTGCCAGGCACACATCCATCAAGATAAAGCCGATCATCATGTGAATCGATGTCTGGAAGGTGGGAGTAGTCCTCTACCATCAGTGAATCATGGGGACACACAGGACAAATCGCACTACTTTGAGGACCCGACACCCACAAGACGCTCGGCGACTCCGACCAACAAGGCAGGCACGGCAACCACCATGACTCGTCTACCGAAGATGAGTTACGCAGCAATGACGGATGCGAAATTGCGCAAGACGATGGTTGAGATGGGCATAAACTCCACCGGCAATCGAGCACAACTACAACGCAGATGCACCGAATTCATCGCCATGTGGAACTCCAATCTCGACAGCAGACGACCAAAATCAAAGAAGGAGCTACTGAACGACCTGAAAGCATGGGACAGAGTCCAAGCCAAACCGATCGTGAAAGTGACCGACGAAGACATTGACAGCGCCCACCAGAGTGGGAAGTATGATAGCACCTTTCAGGACCTCATTGCGCAAGCGAAAGAGTCCATGAGGAAGCGGAAAGCCGTGGAAAAGGAAGAAGGCAGTCGTGCCGGTGTGGATGACGATGATCATGTAGTGAAGAAACAACAAACGGAAAGTATATAGGATCTAGCTTGTAATATATCGTCCCATGTACGCATGCATGCTTGGAAATCGTGACCCTGTCGTTATGGCTGATCAAATCTGTCAGTACCTAGCTGAGGGCTGTCATCCAATTCGAATGGAAAGTTCTGAAGTTTCGTGTGACGGAAGCACAAGGCACAACAAGGCATTCATAAAGACAGTAATCATTATTGGAAGCTCCATTGCAGGAATGAATTAACAACTCATTTTTATCGTGTCCTGTTCCTTGAGACATGAGCATTGATTTGTAGAGGTCAATCACTTTTTTACAAGGTGGCAGTAATGAAAGGTACTTCCACGTCTTCTCCCTCCAAGTCGTCCGCACAAATCTCGAGTATGAAGTTCTTTGCATGCTCTGGAATGGCCTTTCGGGAGACGGTCTCGACCAGTTCCGAGAGCGTCAGATTGTACCTGTCGGCCAATTTCTTCTGCGGGAAGAAGGAAGCATATAAGAGACTTGTGCCGGACGACAGCATACTGATCTCCAAGCCATGCTCGTTCTTGAACAAATCAAGAAGCTCTTGTAGAGTGATCTTGGCCGAGACGTCGAAGCGATCCCAGATCTTGTCAACCTCCTTGTCATTGTACTTGAGCTTTGAAGACTGAATGGGTTCCGAGAACCCGAAGAATGGCAACGCCAGGTTGATGAATCCATTCTTGTAATCCTCCAGCTTATTCTTACCATCAATGATCTTGTACAGCTCGAGGCAGATGAACCCAGTTGTGGCAGCAGTCGTTGTGGCAATAGCAGGTATAATCTTGCCAGCGATAAATTTCGTTCTGTGATTGTCCGCCGTGGCGATGCCATAATTCAAGGCTCGTAAGTTAGAAGCTGCCGTAATGAAATCAATGTGGTGATTTGTGTCATCGTCCTTTTCAAACTCAACCGGGGTCAATCTCAATCCAGCTACAGTACTGGGAGGTGGCAGGCTGCTTGCCAGTTGTGTCAATGCATCGGCATCCACCTCAGCACCAGCATTCGGATCAGGATCGGAGTCGTTCACTTGGATAGCGACTCCCTCTCGAGGTGAAAACTCAGGTATGATGATGTCTTCGAGTACTCTTTTATAGATGGTCGGATTGGATTCTCCCTTTAGTCCGAAGTTGAAGGCATGCAGATTGGCTGCCGCGATTATGTACTTCATATGATCAGGGTCATTGATGTCGAATGTCAAAGGAGTTGGTGCTCTTTTTGGTCCGCTCCAGAATTGTGTGCCGGTAGATGTGACAGAGTCCTTTGGGAATCGGTACAGCAATTGCTGAATATTGTTGTTATAAGTCTTCTCAAACTCCATACGTGCCCAGACTATACACTCCTCAAAGGTGAGAGGCTTTTCGCTGACGAGATACTTTTGTATCGTCTCCAGGATTTCTTTCTGGTTGCCAGTTTGCTTCAAGGTAGTTTCCAAGAAATTTGGTTGTGATAGGTACAAGTTGACGTTGTCAGCTGGCTCTTTAAAATAGGCTTCGAATTCAGCACGAGCCCAAGCGATCGTATGCTCAATCTGGTTCGGAAAGTTCTTGATTGTACACATCGGAAACGACTTCTCAGGGGGATCCTGGCTCGAGCTATAAGATTCCGTGAGGTTTGGATACACAACCTGTGTGTTGCCTTTCGTTCCCAAGGTACCAGATTCGAGCAAAGACTTCTTGAAAAATACGCACCGTCGATCAACGTAAGTACGTGCATCAACATTGTCCAGTGCATTTGTCACAGAGTCCAATGATGCGAAAAAGTCATCACCAAATACTCCCTCCGTTTCAGGCCCGACACGTTCCCGGAATGCCTCAATTTTGCCCTTCAACTCAGGATTCATTTCTGCGACCGCGGCGGCAGCGCACTCAGATTTCAGCTTTCCTACATCAGGGGATCGGAACAAAAATTGCCGATTCAAATTAGACTTTTCGATGGTGTCCATGTCAGTAACAGTAATTTTGCCTGTGGGACCGCTACCAAGACCCATCATGGCCCAGTTCTTGAGCATCTCGCAACCGATAGCTCCAGAACCTACCAAAAATTCTGTTGTGTTTATGATCTTATCATGGAAAGACTTGCCAAAGACCGCAATCTGACCATCGTAACGAGTTCCTTGCGGAGCGCACTCATGTTCTGTCAGTGGCGTCGAGCTCGGTAGTGACTCAAGCGAATCGAAATACAGATATTGCACCACCGGATGAAACTTCCCGGATACAGCTTTCAAGACTTCTTGTGCAACCACACCTCCGTACACGGCAACCATGGGACTCAGATCACCCCGGGCTTGGTATGACAACTCTTTGATGAGTTTTTCATCGAGATCAGGCTTGTCTGAGCGTTCTGCCGCAATAGCCTGGGCACTAGCCCAGACTTGTGCAGCGTCTTGCTCATTTCGTGGTCTTGGCAACAGACCATTATGTGCTTCAGCAAAGGTCTGTAGTGCTTGAAAACCGACGTGCAGTTGCAACGGTCGATCGAATTTGGCATAATCTGATATCAGCATTTCTGGTGTGGCTATTTGCTCACGGAGAGATTTGAAGTTGATGATTTTTGGCATCTTCGCTTGGGTGAAAATGCCTCCTCGAGTGTACTGTCCTAAACCAGACACGTCACCTATCGAGAAGGTATAGGGACCTTTGACCTCAACCCGTCTGGGTTCTGTTCCGAGAGCAAGACCCTCGACTTCCGTGAATGTCACATAGTCTCCGTCTTCGAGACCATGTCGAGTTTCGTCCAGTGCAGTGACAAGGCCCTCAGAATCTATGCCAGCGACAATCCCTGTCAATGGAGCCTCGCCAGTAGGGTCCACAACAGAAAAAGCATGACCAAAATCACAAAAGACATTGCCAAATAATCCTCGAACATCAGTAGAGATGAAAAAAATCCCTTTGTCATGTGTGTAATCGTTGATCTCAATTTGCGTTTTTAATGCAGTCTCTGTGAGAACGACGACTTGGAAGTCAGCGATTTTGTCTGTGGTCAATTGACCATCAATTATCCTGATTGGCACATAATTGTTGAGCTCGCCAAGTCGTGGTGCTGTGACGACTGCGCGAGGCTTTCCGACATCCTCAGGACGTAAGAAAAACTACTTTGAATGAGAACAGTGATCGTTTGAAATTTTGAGAACGAACCTGTGTAGAAAGATCCTCAATCTGCACTGGATTCGGATCATACAAGGTCAACGACTTCACTCCTGCAAGCGCAATGTTCTTCGCGATTTCGCATCCCAGACCTTTCATTCCAACGACGAGAATATTGCTATTGGCCATGCGCTTCATCGCTTCATGTCCCAAGACGTATAATTGCCGGGAATATAGACTCTCGTCGATCTCACGACCCTCATCCACCATAGGGTCGACCTGCATTTTTGTCGCCATAGCGTCGCTCATCTTGCCTTCTAATTGATGAACAGCAAATTACGTTTTGGCGACAGTGTATGATAATGGTGAGTCTACCAAGTGATGTCGAGCACAAGACTGTGCGAGCCAGGCCGTGAAGTGCACAATCGCAGGCACTCGCGAGACGAATCGTACCTGCCTACTACCAATTGCAAAGCTACTACGTGTGTGGATCTCTGCTACCCCGTTACCCGCGCGGATCGAGGCGCTTCCACCCAATTCCATTTTGTCAAAGCTGATCAACGAAACGATCACCCGACTCATCAGCAAGCACGGGAGTGATTCTCGTATATTGGATCCGAGTATCCGACTGGTGCGATCGCTTATACACCTGTTAGGCAGGTACTCCCGTTCAAGGCTGACCGTCCAAGATTGCGCGCTCTCCACTTCGCATGGAGATGCCGGTCGGTGCCCACTGATTCAAGGTTGTTGAGGTGGAGTTTTCTGGTGAGATTCTTGTGCTTCCATCCACTTGATCTGGACAGCCCCACGTACCTATAGAGTCTGCTCAATTGCAAGTGCATTAGCATTCCGTAAAAGCTGCATAGCAGCAGCGTTGACATGGCCGTTCCTGGTGAACAGCTCACTAGGAGACATGTAGACAGGTCGATTGACGATACCAAGGATGCATCGGACACTGACAAGTCTCAATCTAAATCGCGAAAAATTATTGGTAGAACGGCTAGTGGTGTCGGTAATGCTTCCTGCCTACACGGAGATCAATGTTGTTGTTGACGTTAAGTAGTCTTCGATGTTCCTCGCACTTCCGACATGGTCTCCACTATCTTTGATCCTCGAGAAAGCAAGACCGAATGGGATCTGCTTATCATTGCGATCATATGTGGTCATGTGGGAATCTTCTATATCACTTCTGGAGCCATTCGTAAGGGTCTATTCCTAGCGCTTTTTGCGTTCTGGCGAATCAGCTACAATGCGGGGATTGGTTATGCTTTGTACCAGCAGTCTCATCACAAACTATTGGTGCGCAAGGCTAAGGAATACGGACTGTTCGATCTGAAGCGGAATCCTCGGATGTACAGGCTGGTCAAGAGACAACTGAATGACAAGATGGACAAGTATTTCAATTACGAGCGTGCCCCAGTAGAGTACCTCACTTGGCTACTGTTTCGTCGGGGTGTGGACCTCATCCTTATGTTGGATTTCTGCTCTTATGTGCTCCTTGCTATTTGTTGGTCTTACGTCCCGCAAACACACGGTATTCCTCTGCACACTTTGCGCTGGACAATTGGCTGGATCTTGATACTCTTCAATCTGTGGGTCAAACTTGACGCCAATCGTGTTGTCGGGCCGGTTGGAGCATGGCATTGGGCAGACTTCTTTTACTTGACTGACGCTCAACTCACTTTCGATGGCGTCTACGAACTTTGTATGCATCCAATGTACTCTCTCGGATATGTAGGATATTACGGAATATCTCTACTGTCGTGTAGCTACGCTGTACTATTTGTTTCGATCATGGCGCACATTTCACAGTTCGTCTTCTTGTATGTTGTTGAGGAACCCCACATCGAGAAAACCTACAATCCCAAAAGCTCGGTGCACGTTCGGTCTCGCGGTGATTACGCAAAAGATCTGATGAGTACAGAACGAGCGTTCGAATCACCTTCATCTCAAGAGCAAGACTCCTCATCTGACGAGTACGACCACTCCCAAATCAAGCTCAAATTTCGTGGGCAAATTTTCCGGCTCTTCGATCCTTTTCGGTCTACAGACCTCACACAGATGCTTATAGTGCTCTGTGGTTCTCTTTTCGCGTTCCTGACTCCACAGGATGGTTCGTATAGATCATTTTCGGTAACACAAGCATTCCTTTGGCGTTGTATCCACTCCTTCGCTCTTTTATACACTCTGAAAGGTCAAAGTAATCGTAAAATGTGGACTGCACACTTCCTGAAGTTCGGCGAATCTCCAAAGAAGGCGTGGCAGGAATGGAAAAGTATATATGCGTTGTCCCTGACAGTAATGCATACTACATTCCTAATCGCTGCTTGGAAGTCCTACTCGATACCAAGTGATTGGCAATATAGCACCGTGACCTTACGTCATGTGCTCGGAGTCGCTCTAGTGCTTATGCATATTTGGACAAGTATATCAATTTATGATGTGCTAGGAGACTTTGGCTGGTACTTTGGAGACTTCTTTGTCGATGAAAATGTACCTAGGCTTAAGTACACCGGAGTATATCGTTACCTCAATAATCCCGAACGCGTGGTTTGGAGCTTCTGGGGATTTGCTCTGATGAGCAATTCCATGGCTATCGTATGTCTCGCCTTGCAGGCGCAAATATTCAATCTTGCTTTCATCACCTTCCTTGAGAAACCACACATGCGTAAACTGTATGGTGAGCAGATCCGGAAGGAAGCAGGTTTCACCAAATCACTAAAAAGTATGCCAATAGTGGATCACCCACAAATCAAAAAGCAGGTCGAGCATATTGAGGGCTCTTTTGACCGAGTGATTGATGCTGCGGCCGGGTCCGTGGTCGACTACTTAGAACAGGCAAGACCTCGGTTGGACAAAGCTTTAGAAGACACGAAGATTAAGATCAGTCGCTATCAGAACAGTGTGACGATCACAAGAGTCGTTGATGCCCTAGATATCAACCTAGCGGACTACAGTTTGAGAAGGCTCAAGCAAGACACAAACAAATACAGCCTCGGAGAACCCATTCAGCTTGAGTGGCAAGCACCTCGGGATCATAGTAAACGAGATTGGATTGGGATTTACAAACTCACAGACAATACTTCACGAGAAGTTACCCGAATTGCGAGCAAAGGCCGTTGGTCTGCTGTTCACGCGCAAGGATTTCTCGACCACAATCGAGACATCATTGAAGAGAACGAAACTGGCGGTCGTGTGGAACTGCGTGGCGACACCATTCCCTGGACAGCTGGAACTTATGAGCTGAGGTATCACCACGACGGTAAGCATAATGTTTTGGCCATCTCTGATCCTATTGAAATCTATATCGAGCCATCTACAGAAACCAATTACTATAAGGTCGAGCTCGAATTGCTGGAGTTTGTCAGCCAGATATTGAGTTCCGAGAAAGGCACGAGCACACCACGATTTCCGGACGATGTCATCGAATTTGCTGATGATGCGGAGAAGTTTGCAACACGAATTGCATATGGCATCCGCAAGAAGTATGGAATTGATTTCGCATGGCAGCTGCTGGCAAACGACGCCTCAATTCGAAATTATACAGCACGAATCGCAAAAAGTCGAAAAATACTGGCACCATTCGTCCGTTTTGATGCTAAAGAAACATCTTCACACTGAGGAACGCCGACGGATTTCTCAGGTTATCGATCACATAGACTTACGATCGACGATGAGTAGAATGCAAAGGTCGCTGGCGGCAATTCAGTCGCTCGACGTCTGCCGAGGAAATCATAGCACGTCCTATTGAATCACGTTCCATCGTTTGATGGCCGGCTCTGCAAGAGAGTGATGCTCATAATCCAGGACTCCGACACCACCAGCATCCAGTTGTAGAGCTCTGGCAGTAGTGATCTCTGCACCTATCCATCGAGCTCCAAATCCTCGAAGGATATGTCCGTGAGCTACAAGCAAGACGTTTGACTGAGGCACGTTCTGGTTCGATGCTTGAGCATCAAATGCCGGCGCGTGGTGCCTCTCCCTGATGTGAGTGATGAGCTGATCTATGCGTGCCTGGACCTGTGATGGGGTCTCCGCGCCCGGAGCTTCGTCCACCCATGTCTCCCATTTGTCATTGCCTGTAATTTTCTTGATCTCTGATGTCTTCATGCCTTCGTATTCTCCATAATTGAACTCGGCAAGCAATTCGGTCGTTTCTACCTCAATACTTGGTGGCAACTTGAGAAGTTTCAAAGTTTCCTGTGCTCTTGCTCGCGGTGACACATATACTTTCGTAATCAATGCCGGATCTATGATACGGCCTGGACCAAAGAGTCGTGAAGCAGTTTGTAAAACCAATTCTTCACCTTTCTTGGTCAAACTCAAGTCTGTAAAAGAAGTCCTTTTGCCGACCTCTGACCATTCAGTCTGGCCATGTCTGATTATGAAGACAGATGGCATGCTGATTGTCACCACCAACCGACCAGTATAGCTCTATGGCAGCAGCTTAAGCTGTGAGAAGTAGCCAAGCAGCATGAGATGGACTCGCAGCTTCAAGGTGATATCGAAACAGAACTGTGGAGCCGCCGCTTACTGAAATGGCGCATGTCAAAGGACATCGATCTAATGCTACCGCAGCTGTAGTTCACGAACGACTTGGTTTCTGTGCGACCTCGAGCATACAACACTGCTTGCCAGAGTGCATCAAGTTCGCCGTTGCACGATCTGCTACAGATGACAGCGATGATATATTGAACGGAGACGAGGAGGCGGGCGGTTTACCACGCTCAAGCACGGAAATGGCAGAACCACCTCGACCGCAGTCTATATATCGTGTGCAGTCAACCATATCGGAGCACAATAGTCTGTATCCTATACAATCGGCGCAGTCGAGTCTTTCATCCTTCACTTCGTACTTTGGCGCTTCGACGATAGGACCTAGCGAGGACGAGCCGCAAAAGTCCGGTAATGATCCTGATAGTCCAGTTCCCAAGATCACAAGAGCATTCGCTCCATATGTCCCAATTGTGGCATCAAAGGACGCAAATAGCCTTGCTAAGAGGAAAGGCTTTGGGAGTATGTTTGATCTGATACGACCTTTTGGATCAACGATTGAAAGCAAGGTATCCTATAAAGATATAAATGGTCAAGCAATCACGCTCGACAATTTCAATTTGAACTTTCTCGAGATGGGTCCGGCATCGAATCTGATCAATTACGGACAAAGCGACGTCCAAAGACCAGGCCTTGCGCCGCCCTCTACCATATATGCTCCTGGAGGTGATCTCGTGGCTCTCGAACGACAAATCGAGAACGAGATGCATCTTGCTGGTGAAAATGTGAGTTCGTCTGTCACCGGTGCAGAGCCTCCCGGAGGTAAGACAGGCTCTGGAAAGTACTACGATTCGTTCTTCACCAGTCTTTTGGCAGGTCTCCCCACTAGCCCCCACGAAACCTTTTCTCATCCCGTGGCTAGCTGCATAATCATTTCATCACACAACGAAACTCCAATCGAAACCTTGGTCGCGCTGTACAAAAGCAGTAGCGAGCAATTGCCGGCTTATATCGATCCTGGCTTCCTCAGGTACTATGTGCTTGTTCATGACGAGGATGAACACGATTTAGATAAATCTCTGGCACTCTTTGCACGCATGAAGAATAGTTTCGGATTGCATTGTTATATGCTCAGATTGACCTCGAAAAGTGTGACCTTAGAGGACGACGCTGTGCTCGAGGTGCCTATTTACGACAAAAAGTCTGCTCCGGAGCGTTTGCGGTCGAAGTGGCATGGCAGCCGAATGAATAGCCAATTTCTCAATAATTCTGTGGACGAAGGTGACACAGCTGGGAAAGTGAGGTACATACCATATGTGGACCACACTGGTCTTGTCTCGCTGGTACGTGAAATGGTGACACAATCTGTCGTGCCATATATGGAACGCTGCGTGCACATCTGGAACGAACAAGTCGCAGCACCGAGACGAGGTCTAGCGGGCCGCTTCTTCAAAGCAGGAAGAAGCTTGTGGGGTTCGTCGAGGAGTGCCACACCAGTTCATGGTAATGGCAACTACGATCCAACCACAAGTGCATATCCACCAAACAGTCCTGAAGCTCAATTGAGAAAGTTGGCTGACTTTGCATTCATGCTACGTGATTGGAAAACTGCAAATTCGGTGTACGACATGCTTCGAAAAGACTACAGCAACGATAAAGCTTGGAAACATCATGCCGGAGCGCAAGAAATGTTTGTTGTGTCGCAACTGCTCATGTCGGCTCCAATCACCGCTCGCATGCGAGCTGAAACGATCGAACCAACCATGGACTCTGCCCTCTACGGATACCTGTCGCGTTGCTCTGCTCCTTTCTCTGCATTGCGAGCCATGCTCTTGACAGCGGAACTACTTCGCGTGCGTCCTGGGGGAGCCATTGACGATGCCGCCAAATGGATCATGCGAATAATGGAATCGAACTTGGTTGGAGAAATGACCCGAGCACTCCTGGTCGAGAGGACGTCGCATTGCTTTGCCGACGGAGACGTGGATTTTGTCAAGGACGGCTCTGATGCAGTCAAATTGAATTACACTGGCAGCCGCAAGCGCAAGGCAGCATTCTGGAGCGTCTTGGCCGCAGAACATTGGTCCACAATCGGCAAACATCGACTTGCACGTCACGCCATCACGAAGGCTCTCAAAGTCTATGGAAACTCGGAGTGGATAGCGATCCAAGGTACACTGAATCTGCTCAAGGCAGAGACTGGCTTGGTGGACGAATATCATCTCACGCCACCAGTATCGACCGATATCCCTAAAGTTCTGCAAACGCCGAGGACAACACAGACACAAGACGCTGAAGTCACATCAACCTTGCAAAGATCATCGAACGCTACCGAGAATCAGCCAGAGTCGAGGCCGGAAGAGCCGACGGCGCAGGTCAAGGACGACAATGCAATCCTGCCTCAGGCGACGCACGATGCACAGAAGGCTCAATCGAGCGTGTCAGGCGAACCAGATGTGGCTAAAGTGGCCAATGCGGGGACCACACCCACGAATGACAGTGATACAGACACTAGAGTAGATAAACCAATGCCGGTCTCAGATAAAGCTCACGAGAACGAAGAGCCGGAGAAGGAAGAAATGGAAGATCCATTGAGGATCGATTGAGCAGGCAATGAATGGTACAGTATATACAATCATCTCCATAGCATAGCGCTCGCACCAGTAAAGGGCCCACAATTGTACATAAAAACAGTAATTACCCACCTTGTCGCCATGGCTAAGAAGAAAAAAAAAAAGGACGCATTAATCCACTTTATGACTACAGCAGGCCGTCTTTGCACTGTGACTTGCACCATTATTCGTCTCGAGCATCGCCGCTTGACTGGTACCGGTCTCGGTAGTGTCGCCACTGTGATGCACATGACTGGACCTGGTATCGCAGCACGTAGAAGGGTGCATCCGGACTTTTGCATCACTACCACTACTACCACTACCACTCTCGCTGAAATCCATGCGCTCAAAGTCCTTGAATGCGACTTTATCGGTATTGTCCTTGTGCGTCCTGCATCCGGCGCAGGAACAGTCCTCGCCACAGCGGCACTGTACTCCCGGAAGCGAACACCCCGGCACGTCAAAGATGGACTCAAAGTATTCCGGATCAAAGTCATCCTCCCCATCTCCCTCCACGTAGTGGTCAATCGACATGAGGGTCGTGTCGGGCGCCAGGCCCAGACCGTCACCGTCGCCCGAGGGGCCAAGGGAAGATGCGGTCGGGGTGTAAAAGGCGGAATAGGTCGGCACCGGTGTCGTAGAATCCGTCAGGTTGTATTGCGTCGGCGCCAAGTCTTGCAAGGGCATGTCTTTGGCTTTCGGACAACAGAATGTCGCAGATGTGGACTCGGCGACTTTCACAGGGACTTGACCCACGTTCTGGACTTGTCCAGCTTGCAAAAATGTCGGTACCATGGATAAGTCGTCGGGCCAGATTCCCGGTGGTAATGGGTCGGTATTGGTACCAATTGATCTCGTCATTTTCGACTTGGTGGTACCAGAGCGTCCGCGGTCGTGCGCTTCCGTTGGAAGCACCGCTAATTGCGGTGACGTCCAGGTGTGCTGATATGTGAATTGTGGCTCAGGCGCAGGTGTGGCCACTGGCACTGTAAAAGCTCTCGGATCAGGATTAGTCTGAAATTCCGAAGTATAAAAGACGTCATCTACAGATGGAGCGATTGCGTCACGAGATCGATCCGTGTTCTTGGTCTGTAGCAGCTGTGCAGATGGGTAGGGATTAGCATGTTGACTCCTGATCTGTGTGACAGAAGATAGATTACTGTTTGTCGGTGCACCAGAGTGAAATGTATGCAGCATCGAGCCAAGATTGCTAGTAGGGGTCTTTATCTCGTCGCTGTTGGTACTAGCAGTGCTTGAGCCACTAGAGACTTCCGGTGGAATGTATTGGTAAATCTGTACAGGACCCGCACATGAACACGGCTCCCCACGATGACATTTACACGAACTCGTTTTCGACTGCTCCGCAGGTGTCATGCCACATTCGCATCGGGTATGGCACGACTTGATCTTACGAAGATCGCGACAATGTGGGCATTGAGAAACAGGTCGTCCTTTCTTGCGAATCTCATATAATTGCCGATCAGCATGTGTACAGGAACTAGACCTGTGGCCACGAATGCATGTTGCGCAAGCATGCTTGACCCCAGAGACAATCATGGTCACACCTCGACGGCGAAAGGTCCCTTGTGCGCTTTCGTATTATCGTGATTCGTCTCAATTTCAAGACTTGTAAGTTCCCCTTTGTCTGAAGGACTGGAAGTACGCTAGAACTCCAGCATTGCTTCGAGGCGCCGGAGCAGATCATCTCTGACCATACGAGGATACGAAGAGATGAAGAACGGCTAATGATTAGTGTGGCTGTTTAGTGGCTGGTGCTGTCTTCCAAGGTTGTGTGGAATTTCCTTGACTGATTGATTTGTAGCTATATATATGTAGTGATCTGGTCTGACATCAATCAACAAAGAGACATGTTATTGTAGGCGTGATGATCATAATAATTGATCGGATCGTCATGTATCGTTGAAATTAATGTCTGTGGAACAAAGGCGCAGAAAGTGAAACGGTGTACAATAGACCATTGGACTTTGATGAGGTGTGGTTAGCTATATGGTCACCATGATTCGTTCATTTGTTG
Organism: Taphrina flavorubra JCM 22207; assembly: GCA_000836175.1. Lineage (NCBI taxonomy): Eukaryota > Fungi > Ascomycota > Taphrinomycetes > Taphrinales > Taphrinaceae > Taphrina > Taphrina flavorubra. The sequence continues at coordinate 17,913 of DF819255.1, read as the reverse complement.
GATGGACGGGCTGTCTAACACGTCGATCATATCCACGAGCAATCTTCCGGCATCTTCTTCAGGTACGCTGCAAGAGAGCTGACAAGACCATCAGCACAAGTCGACCATATTCGGCATCGGCATATGATCAACAGACAACATTCGGTCAACCAGTGCACAAAACACATCCGCACCTAATCGCACAGAACGAAAGTATGTTGCAAATGGTACAGTCTCCAGACCACTGCTGATTAAATCAGTTACTCCAGGAATTACAGCTTTGGAGTATGATTTGCGCAGAACAAAGTTGATCAGTACACTGCCCAAAGACTCTCTGGTCTTTGTGGTTGGATCTAGCACTCGGTTCATGCGTGGCGTGGCCTTCTATGAGTTCAGACAAAATGCAAATATGTTCTATCTTACAGGTTTGTCAGAGCCAGATACCGCCATGATCTTGAGGACAGACAATTCCACCAAAGGGTTTTCCATGCACCTATTCATGCAGCCCAAGGATGACTTTGACGAGACATGGTATGGTTATCGATCTGGCTTGGAAGCGGCACGTCACATCTTTGGTGCTGACGAGGTTGATCACATCGATAAATTCTGTCGTGTCGCTCGAAGCATGCTCGACACAGCACAACACATCTACTTTGACAAGAGTGAATCGGGAGACCTCGCCGGTTCTTGTCACAAGGAACTATTGACGACTATAGGAATACGAAAGTGTATACCTGTGTCTGGAGCTATTCACAAATTGCGAATCATAAAAAGCGATGCAGAATTAGCTTTGCTGCGAAAAGTCGGCCAGATCTCGGGGCGAGTATATAACGATGCCATGAGGAAAGCATGGACTAATGAGGCCGATCTACAAGCCGAATTGCGTCATGGATGGATCAAGCACGGTGCTGAGCGGGAGGCATACGTCCCGGTGGTCGCAGGAGGTGATCGTGCCGCTTGTATTCACTATACACAGAACAATCGCCTGATACACGAGCACGAGATGATATTCGTTGACGCTGGTGCCGAGCTTGGCGGCTATTTGACAGACATCTCTCGAGCTTGGCCAGCGTCTGGCAAGTTCTCTGAACCTCAGCGAGATCTCTACCAAGCAGTGCTGAATGTCGAAAAGGCTTGCATCAAGATGTGTACTCAAGAATCCGCTCACTCGATTCAGACAATACATATGGAAAGCATAGAGCTGATGAAAGGTGAGCTGCGAAATCTAGGATTCAAACTAGTGGAAGGCGATGTTGAGCGTTACCTCTATCCGCACCGTGTAGGGCATCATATCGGGCTCGAGATTCATGATTGCTCGTCCTTGGGGGGCTTCGAGTCGTTGCGAGAGAATCAGACCATCACTATAGAGCCTGGGTGCTATGTGCCGTACGATGACCAATGGCCCAAACACTTTCAGGGCTTAGCACTGCGGGTGGAAGATAGTATCGCGGTCGGCAAAGAAGTCCCCACAATCCTGAGTGTGGATGCTGTGAAGGAAATTGTAGACATAGAAGCATTGCGAGCATAGTCGGTATAAGAGCTTAGGCAGCATATATTAATGATGGCATCGGAGCACAAGGCAATCGATCCGAGTGTACAACATAGCATACATTCACATTTTACACAAGATGAAAGATGGTGATGAGTGAATTCATTCTTGTTGCTACCAATTGTGTAAAGACACGACAGACGAGTACTGGTGGATAGGATGTACGCAGAGGCCCCCGACGCCCACCGGTAATGGTGGACAAAAAGTTGGTAAGTCAAAGCACGCTCTATGAGCCGGGAACGCTCTGCTGGCCACTGAGTGGGCTGCAGAGAACAAGTCGCCGTAGCGAAGCCCAAGTAAAGTATTTACTATTAAGTAAGTTCCTCTACTGATGATATGTTGGCTTTTTCACAACGTCGCTAGTGTATGGAATTTTTTCAGTGCAGCACGCAAAGCCGGAAGCAGGGGCACAAGCAAGATTCCTGTTGCACCTGGTAACAGGTACGGCACGTGCATCTGATCGGTTCATCCTCCCACGCTCCTCTCATCTGCAACTGATCACCTTCCAACTACTGATCAACTCTGCTGCCGATTCAGAAACGCGCAACACGCTCATAATTTCATTTCTCCAAAGACGCGACTAATATTAATCAGGCTACGCACTTGCAATTGCCACAATTACAACGACATATCAAGTCAATTCCTAGCAAAACAAGCACCATAGTCCTGCAGGTTCATCTGGCAGTCTTGAGCAAGGAATATCCAGTCCTCGTGACAGAATTTGGCAACTGAATGTCCAACTATCAGAGCTACAATGATGGAGGATACCAACAGACAAATTACAATGCCGGCGGAGGCTACAATTCAGGAGGTTTCGTGGCCTCCCAGACGACACCTGGCGGAGAGAAGCGCGGAGGAGGCAATAATGCACTGCGTCCCGTCCAGATAAAGCAGATTCTCGAAGCCTCGCAATCACATCCCGATGCTGATTTCAAAATTGACGATTCGGAAATAAGTGCCCTGACCTTTTGCGGTCGCGTGATGAACGTCTCGGCGGCAGCCACCAACACGACATATAAGATTGACGACGGGACGGGGTCGATCGAGGTGAAGCAGTGGGTGGACAGCGACCGCGCGACGGAATCCGAGATTCGCAACGACTCGCACGTCCGCATCCACGGCACCCTCAAGAGTTTCAATCAGAAGCGTCACGTCGGCGTCACTTCCATCAAGTTGATCACGGACGACCGAGAACTCAAGTACCACGAACTCGAGTGTCGCTACGTCTCTCTATACTTTACCCGCGGACCGCTCGGCCAATCCGGTGACCATGCCGCTGGAGGCGGCGGTGCGAACCACTATGGAGATGGAGTCGGTGGTAACGGTCACGATGGGGGTTCGTCAGAGTTGGCGGGCAAATTGGCACAACTAGACCCCTTCAGCAGACGGGTGATGGAAGTCATCCACGCGAGTCCCGACAGCAACGAGGGCATCAACATTCGCACGCTGCAGGGCATGATTGGTGGCGGCGGAGGAAACTTGTTGGCCACGATCGAGAGTCTGAAGGAGGACGGACACTTGTACACCACCATTGATGAGGACCACGTCAAGTCCACCATGCTATAGCTGTAATGCGCCGTGTATATATATACAATCTTATTATTCTCATTGAAAACCTACAAAACAGGAAATTGATTCGACGAGGAAATTTGACGAGGGACGACGAAAAGGAGGACAGGTATAGATTACGCGACGATGGCGGACTGGTTCATGGCGTGCTGGACCTCCTTCATGTAAAGTTCGACGTGCCCACCGAGTCGTGCAAACTCGGCATTCACGCCGTCGACTTCGGCAGCAACCTCGTCGCGCAACTCGGAAATCTTGCCCAACAGGCTCTCGACCAGCGCCCGTTTCTTGTCCATGGCCACCTCGATGGTCATGCGCTCCTCCTGCACCGCGCGGCGTTCCTTGGTGATTTTAGTCATTCGCGCGCGCGTAGACTCGCGTTTGGCCTCGAGTTGTCGTGTCGCTCGGCCCAGCTTCTCCTCGGCATTGCTCAGTTGACGCTGGAGCTGGGTGTCGCGGACCGAGAGTTCCCTGACCTCCAGGCGTTTCTGGTCCACCAGGTCCTCGAGATGCACCACGCGCTTGTGCGCGCCATCTACCCTGCCCAATTCCGACTCGCACTCCTCCATCAACTTGATGCACGACTGCACGTCCCCTTCCAGCGTCGTCAAAATCTCAATCTTGGCGTGCAGTTCTCGGGACTTCTTGCCCTTGTCGTTCAGGAAACTCTTTTCGTTCGAGAGGGACGAGGACATGTCGGACAATTGCTGCTTCAGCTTCTCCGGCGAGTGCACGATGCGCGAGCGAATCTTTTGAATCTCGCGCTCGGCATTCTGTCGCAAGATGGCATTGTTGTCCAGTCGCGACGTCAGTTCTTGCTTCTCCACCTTGAGACGGTCATAGTCCGCCATCGTCGCGCCCTCTATTCGTTTGAGGTCGTACAGCTCATTCGTGAGTGCCTCATTGGTCGCCCTGGCCTGCGCTACCAGGGGTTCCTCCTTTATCCTCCTGACCTTGAGATCTTCGACACGTCTAATCAGCGTCTCGTTCTGCTCGAGCAGGTCGTCGTGCTTGATTTGATATGCCGATGCCTTGGCGGTGAATTTATCGTAGACCTCGAGTTGCTCTTCCCTAAACTTTGCAAAGTTGATGATGGCAGAGAGTATCCTGCGGACCCTGAGGGCCTCTGGTTTCGTGATGTCCTGCAGACTGAACTGCGGGAACCCGACCTCGCGCATGAGCTTGTGGAGGTGCTGGTAAAAGACCATGAGCAGCATGCTGTCCGCATAAATATCGAAATGGTCCGCTTCGCCCGCGCAAGCTTCCACGGAAAGGTCGAAAAACTCCTTTGTCGCGCCCATGAGCATATCCGCAAAAGCGCTGTAGACCAGCTGTATCTTGCCAGGCGTCGGCTTCTCCAAATCGCTTCCCAGCATCGGTATGCCCAGCTCGTTCATGCATTTGAGTATCTCGTCGTCCTTCAGCATGGGAAAGTCCCAGGTGTGGGCATTGACGCTCTGATTCATCCTTGTCAGTCTCTCGTCACACCCGCTCAAGTATAGTTGTCACAAATCGAAGACTGCTTGAACAATGAGAGAGTCAGATGAAGTGCGATTGCGTGTAGCGACAATGTTTTGATTTTCGCGGGGACCGCAATCGCAACTTTTTGTTTTCATGCGCGCGAACGCAACCACGAAGGAGCCGCAGCTCCGGATATATCTCGGATGCTGAAACAACTTGACAGGAGCGCCGTTCAAGGATCATCTTTTATGTATACACTGATATACGTCTAGTCTTGCAACGCGTGCTGCGCTGTTTCACAGGCTGGCACATCCTGGTGTCATTGATATACACTGTCATTGTTTGACTCCCTACAAAGGTGTGCGCCCATCATATGCCTGCATCAGTCTGACAATCGGCTTGCATTTCAGTCAAGACTTTCTGCACAATCTGCTTGCTGACACTCTCGAACCCGCGGCCGCTCGCCCGTACAGCCTGCCACATTTCGCGCGTGGTGACTTCGACCCTCTGTGAATCCGCCGCAAACATGTCTTGCATGATTTCCTGCATACGCACGCCGAGATTCCACTTGCCCACGACTGAATACGTGCCTTGATTGTTGCCCGTTGAAATGATTGATCCGTCACGGACCAGCTCGGCAAGACAGGCGTTGATGGTGCGATACTTTTGACTGGACGAGATTCGCGGCGGCGACTCTGTCGAACTTCTGGCGCGCACCCCTGCGGCGTCTCGGTGCATGTTTAGGCGATTCCGAGTTACACAGACGACGGCTCGTTCCAGTTCAGTGGAAGCCCTCAGTTGTGTCACGGTAAAGTTCCGCAGTCCCGTCCTGTGCAGGTAGTGCAAGAAGACCAATTTGAGGTTTCGCTGGGTATGTTCATTCTCTGCCAATAGATGCAGATCCATCACAGCTTGTCGCTTGATTTCTTCCTTCTTCCGCGCGTGCTCAGCGAGCTGCAGATGATGCCGACGTCCTTTATGATTCGTGCCACCTTGTTTGTCATGGACAGATGGCACTTTCCGCTCGTGGGCGTCCTCAGTCAGCTTGTTGATGTCACAATGCCAGGGAACTTCCAAGACAGTCCTGCGAAAATCAAGCCGTTCCTGCCACGCCTTGAGTTCGAGGAGTGGGTCTCTGAGGGCATCGATTTTGTCCGCGACAAACTGAAGTTCCGATCTGTGGTTCGAGGCCAAGGTGCCCTTGACACGAATCAAGTCGCCTACATCGATGGAACAATGATTCCTCTCTGTATTTAGATTGATCGTCTCCCCGACATCACCGCGAATATGCACGCTGATGTTTGTGCCACTGCCATCGTCCAAGTCCAACTCTGCAAAAGCCGACTTGATGTCCACGCCGACCACTATGCCGACTAATTGTATCCACCGAATTGGATGATTTTTCCAGAATCGCGCCTGCGTGCCCTCAAATCCATCCAAGCTTGTCAGGGCAAAACAATCGCGAATGAACAATTTCACCCAGGACTTGTAGGTCGGGGAGAATGCAAAGTACTGCGGCTCATAATACTCATAATCAGACAATGAACGAGAGTCATCAGGCATGCATTTGCAATATTACACTGAAGGGCACGAACTTAAGATATTGTATATGGAATGATGTGCTCGCAACTTGCGTTATATATGTGCCACGACCTAGGCCTTGCATTGGTGCGCGCGCGTATGCCGTGTTTCTGGTTGTAGCAACAATTAATTCCAAGCATTGCCACACCGAGGACTGAATGAGGTAATTCCAGCCGATAACATACGCAGCCGGTGACAATTCGTTGACCTGCAAGAGTTCCCATCGTGCCCCAGCGATGCAAACTACCACGTAGCAGATCGAGCGCTTGGACTCTTTTAGAAAGTGCGTGTCACGCCTAGTACAATGTATGAATGAATGATACTGCGTTGATGAGAATGCCTGAACCATACCTGAAGTCCCGCAGTGCTCGCCGCACGAAATTTTGGGTCTTGCTTATGACTACTTGCCCCTGTCTGCTGACATGTACCCTCCGATGTTGCTCTGCAGAAGTCCGAGTCGGGGACAAACGGTCGGAAATAAAGCTGTGATCTTGAGGTCGTAGCACAAGTATCGTGTACTCAGCGGAGACAATCGCATACATAAGCTCAATCGAGCGAGTCTTGCTCTGGCGGGGTCTGATGCTCTACGACAGGTGCGCGACAGATCGGACACAATCGATTCGTCCTGATCCAGCTTACGAGGCACTCTTCATGGTAAACATGATGACAGTCTAGATCAACCAAGACCTCTCCTTCTTTGTAGTCTTCTTGACAGATACTGCATTCTTCACCGAGCTTGCTTCCAGCCAAACCCTCTGCCCCTTTTCGTAGTGTGACGCGACGAATCTGTGATATTGCAACCTCACTAGCACCCTGGACATTAGATTGTGGATTGCGGTTCATCAGCTCGGAGATGATGTTATCAAAAGCTTCACCAGTAGCATAGTCCCCTCCCCGACCTGGTATAGCACCAAGAGCTTGTGCTAGAAAGGCTGCAAAGTCTGGAAAATTCTGTACTTGAGGAATATTGGGACCGGCCTGTCCCGGGACAAATGTCCATCCTGCGGGAAACGGCATCGGGGTTTGCGACGGTATCTGTTGCGAGTCCTGGTGCGTCGCATGTGCTTGAGAATGAGCGAAAGTGGGACCACTGCTATTCGACGTCCCGAAAGAAAATGTAAAAGATGATCCTCCGGGACCGTGTGTGGTCCGAGTATAGGAAGAATTTCCTAGTGGACTTGGATTTGCACGACCCTGTGGGAATTGTCCAAACATCTGAGAGAAGAAATCGTTGAAGGGCGGTGGCTCGCTCTGACTTGCATATTCATTCGCAGCTCGAGCTGCTTCCGATTCAGGTGTTTGAGTCTCTGCATCCGTGGCACTGTGAGCCGGCTCACTTTGATGTGCCTCAGATCCGGTCAAACCTGCAGGTAGAATGGAGGTGAGGAGCGAAGAGAGCATGCCTTGGAGTCCTGGAGTGCCATTTGCACCGTTATTGCTATCTGCATGACCGAGCTGGGTGTTCGTTGCGGGTCTATTGCCGGGTACTGTGGGTGAACGCTCCACCTGCACAATTTCAACAAAGTCAGATTGACATTGCGCGCACTGCAGAACATCGCCATTCTGCGGAGTGAAAGCGTCGCACGCAAAGCAGTGAAGTAGCGTCTCTGACATGTGCGAACAAGAACTCTTTTGTCGCTTCTCTCTGCGTTGCAAGTTGAATGGTACTATTCCAAGCAACTAGGGACAAGCTCCAGCGCCACCATCCGGATCATGGACGTCAAGGATCCTGCGCTGCAATGTATTATGTCACTGAAAGATACGGCGTTGCCAGATCAAGCTTCTTCGTAGCTATAACAGCAGATATCAATCCTACGAAGCACAAAGTAGTTGAGATACCGGTAGACACCAGCGCAGGACGAAAGAGCATCAGCGGCGGCCAAAGCTGCGGGAGAACAAAACTCCAAAACGGCTCCAGGAAGCGAAAGTGTGGAGCTCAACCCCGTACTTCCAACCCTCCACGAAATCGGCTTCCCGCGCATTCTCTCACAGATCCTCCATCATCATCGTCCTCATATTGCTTGCTTTCCTTGTGGACTGCCTGTCCTTCAACCTGCTCGGCACTCTGCGTCTCGGTAGGCACATCGTCCTCGATCGACCACTTCTCATCTCTTGACCTCCAGTCTGTACATAAAGGGTCAGGAGCAGTCGTCTCGTCTGTTGTGGAGCTCGCGGCATGTCTCGGACACTCGTTCGCTACACGATTCCGCTCGACTCCGAGGGCCGTACAACACATCGGCTGGGTGTAAATTCACTGGTCGTTGACCCGACGCGGTCCGGGACTCTGTACAGTGGTGGAAGGGACGGTATCATATCAGCATGGGACTTGAATATGGATCTATCCAAGGCACCGAGCAGGTACGACGATGATCGGGACGAAGTGCAGGTCAACAGCATCCGCGGTAGTGCTGCTCATCGTCGAGGAGTACAAGCTCACACGAACTGGGTGAATCAGATCGCAATCTCGTCGGACCACCAGACGATATACTCTTGTTCAAGTGACACTTTTGTCAAGTCATGGCGTCCTAATGCAGATACGAGTCAAAGACCAGAATCGCTCGGCTCTCATGGGGACTATGTCAAGTGCTTGGTCACCTCTCGTGTTGCAGGTGAATGGGTCGCAACTGCCGGACTGGATCGCAGTATAAATTTCTGGGATCCAAATGGGAAAGGCGAGCGTATGCGAATCGACCAGTCCAGTACAGATGGGGGAATGAAGCAGAGCATATATTCTCTGGCCACGGGACCCAATTTGATCGTGTCGGGAGGAATCGAGAAGGTCATTCGAGTGTGGGACACCAGATCCGGAGCTCGTGCTGCCAAATTTATTGGTCACACAGACAATGTGAGGTCGCTTCTGTGCTCCGAAGACGGCAAGTACTTCATCTCCGCATCATCGGATTCGACAATCAAGATATGGGATCTTGCAGCTGGACGTTGCTTACATACCATGACTACACACTCCGACCCTGTATGGACCCTGCTCTCAGATCATCCACAACTGGCTGTCTTTCATGCGGCGGACAAATCCGGTATGCTCACAAAGACAGATCTCCGTCCTCAAGCGACCGGCAAGAACACACCGGAAACAGTAGCAATCTGCAAAGAGTCCAGCGGCATCAACTCCCTCGCACAGATTGGTGCGCATATCTTCACAGCAACAGCCTCATCTAGCATCAATCGATGGGGTGACTACGATACTCCTGCGACCGATCCATTCGCAGACGAGTCCGAAGCGCCACTCTCCAGGATAGACTCTACCAGATCAAACAAGTCGGAACATCAACTGCGGCGCCATTCTTCGAACCACCATCACAAAAGACCTTCTCGATTTATGCTTGGGAAGTTGTCAAAGCACTCAACCGGCCACCCTGCTGAGGCTTTTTCGACAGCAGGGTTGAATGGCTCGCGTCGTGTCTCGCTCTGGTCTCAAGCATCTGTTGTCAGTCTCGCGCCTGAGGACAATTTGATTAATGGTGTAACTGCAGAGACCTTGAACCCAATCAACAGCTCACCGGAATCTGTCATTGAGGGTCAGGCTGGCTTGCAAGCCCATATTATGCTCTCCGATCGTCGTCGCGTCCTCACTCGGGATTCGGAAGGACGCGTCAAACTTTGGGACATCACTCAATGTAGACAGATATCAGATTTCGGCAAAGTAGACATCAATGAGGTCGAGTCGAAGCTGCAGTCCGAAGTCGCCCTGGGCAGCTGGTGTAGCTTGAACACTCGTGTCGGTGCCCTGACTGTCGAATTAGACCCCCGAAATTTGCTAGATGCTGAGACGTATTTTGACTCATTCGCGACTGAGCAGACCTTGGACTTCGATACCAGGAATCAACGTTTCAACCTCGGGAAATGGATGCTTCAGGGCCTATTCCGGGAACTCATCGAGGCTCAAAAAGCTGCAGAAGCCGCTGAAACGAAGAAGGTCAAAGGGCGAAAACCCGCACACCTTAATCTGAGCAACTTATCGTCCCCAATCGTCCTACCGGATAACGGTAGTGCCGAGACACCTCGAGCTGCATCCGCCACATTCGGTTCGAGGCATCCATATGCTTCTGCCATGTCAACTCCAGGAGCCTCTTTCGGGCTGACGACACCAGCACCGACGTACAATCCAAAGCCGAACAACAACGGGCATCACTCCCAAAATTCGTTGTCGTCCCTCGGATCCGCGAAAGATACGGTATCTAGTCCCACTGTTGGTGGCGACTACTTCTCCAGTCCTCATGGCACGAAAGACCCTGATGCCACGCCCATGGGCACCGATTTGCAGACACCAGGCAGTTTACCAAAAACACCTGGTGGTAGCAACCTTATGAAAAATATGAAGTGGTTACGCTCGAGCAAGTCCAGCAAAGCGACCGCCACTGAGACTAAAAAAGGCTCCGTGTCTACCACCCCCGTCGCCACGACCCCCGATGCCCAGTCGCCTCAAGCTGCCAAAACACAAGTGACAATCCCCAAGAATTATAGAGAATTTGTTGCGCAACACCGAAAATCATTTCTAGAGACAAACAAACAAGGACAAGATGCGAATGAAAATAGATCTACATGGATACAGCCGCCGGAAGCGTTGCCTGAACTCAAGATTCCACCCAATGTGGGTCTCTCCCTGGCCATCTTCCAGCCCGGCGAAGGTGAAGCCAAGGACATTTATCGTGGCGAGGTGGGCACGATCGGACGAGACTTGGACAGCATCGCCGAGTTACTCCCCGTCTGGCTCGCACAGATCCTGCTGCTGAACGAGACGCCGCCGGAGCTGCTGAACGTGGAGAGCAACAAGCACTACTTTTCCTTCCTGCCGCACGCGAGCAGCACACTACAGGACCCCTTCAATACCCCTACCACCACTACTACCACCAACGGCTCGGGCCCTCCCACCCTCATGCGCCTCGGCGCCGCCCGATCGCTCAGGATCCGCAAGGCACTGACGTACATCAGTCAACGCCTGCCCGCCGATCTCGTCGAGCGCACGGGACAGGGCCGTCGCGAGGAGGAGTGGCTCGAGATTATCGTCGCCGGCAAACCCGTCGATCCCGACTGGACCTTGCTCATGACCCGACGACATCTCTGGAAACAAGGCGGCGACATGAAGCTCGAATACCGCCTCAAGAGCGAGGCATGAAAAAAGTCCAAACATATCAAAATCAATGATGAGCGATATTGTGTGTGATAAGCACACCAAATGTCGGCTATCGAGTTCCCATAATTAAAGTCACACGACAACGGAGGCGGCATTTGTATCTCGGGGGTGGGTAATGAGACAGGTGTTCAATATGTAAGTGGTCAAAAACATACGCGGGGCATAGGGTAACAACAATAATAATGATGATGATGATCAAACGGATGAAACGGGGCAAATTAGTGCATACCGTCGTGAGAATGTGTCTGGCCGTATTAGTTCGATCGATTGTGGCATTTTTGTCCTTAGTGATTGTGTACGTGCCCAAATAGTCCATCAACTTTTCATTCCCTCACAGGTCATTGGTGCAGGGGATTCATGTTTGTGGTGTTTGTGGTGCAATGAATTTACCAGCACATCATAGTTGTCGTGTACAAATGACGAGGTATAGATAGCGATTGAAGGGTCATATAAACGTTCAGGGAAGCATGGAGTTTGAAAACTCCCTGGGCTGTCCACTAACGGCCATTTGAGAACTTGGTCAAAATTTCGATGAATTACGAGTCGATTTACGCGTTTTCATGGCCGATTCTCAGTCTGCAGTACGAGCAGACGTATGAAGAGCAATGCGGCAACAACATGTGGATGCAGCGAGATGAGAAGATATCATTGGTCCCGGAAGAGGAGTGCACCGTGTCCCAGGACTTGCTCAACCAAGCGTACGAACCTGGCGAGTTTACACAAGCGATAACAGTGCCTCAGGCTACATTCGTGGCTGCAAGTGCAACGTCTCACCAACCACCTTCCGAGCCGAAGTATCGACTGGCATTGGGTAACCAGGAATACCAGAGCATAGCAGATCATTCGCAGCTCGATAATCAAAATTTGCAGGCAGCGAATGGGATGTTAGTATCCCCAGAGGTACCACGAGGGTGGTTGATCCACGCATCTACAGATTCACCTATGCCTAGTTTGTCTGAGCCCCAAGCCAATCCTGAAGTCAGAATGCAGAGTAACGTCGAATCTCGTCTCTTTGTTCCTCCGAGAAGAACCCCGATCTTCAATCTTGTGGTGCAGCAAGAACCGATGAGAGCACGGATGTGCGGCTTTGGTGAGAAAGATAGGCGACCATTAAGTCCTGCTCCAGTCCTACAATGCTTTGCTCAGGACGATTTAGGTGATACCATCACAAGCCATGACCATGCGACACTACTCGCAGTTCACGCGAGCTTGTGGAATGAGGATCTAACCTGCTCGAGAGAGTTGATAGCTACAGGGCTACCTCGAAGACATGAATCAGTTCCGGCCACAAACACATTGATGTGCGCTGAAGGTCAAAGTAGACTCTCACAAGTTCTCATAGGCTCAACGGTGGCCAATTCTACAACCTTGACCGACAATAATGGGTCTGAAGGGACATTTTTCATTTTTCCCGATCTGTCGATTAGAGTTGAAGGACGATATCGACTACGATTCCTGTTGCTCAATATGTGTCCAATGAATGATGCCAACAGCACGAGTCCGGCAGAAATTCTAGCGGAAAGCTTCAGTTCTACTTTCACCGTCTACTCAGCGAAGAAATTCCCGGGTATGATTCGTCCCTCAGCAGTGAGCCGCAAGTTTCTGACTAAACGTGCTACTGACATACTTAGCTCAGTAAAGCACTCGTCAGTCATCAGCACAGACTCAACGTGGATGATCTTGCAGATATGCATGAGCTAGTCCCTTTACCCATGCGAGAGAGCATCAAGCAAGATATTGAGGCTGTTTGAGTTCAGGAACTCCTAGAGTCTTCGAAATCTGAGAAAGAGACATAGACCATGACGGGAGCAGTTATTTGCCTACTCTGATCATGCTTCAGAGTTGTCACCAATCGAGACGATTGATAGCCTCAGTTCTCTCGCCACTGATGACCACAGCTTGTACATTTGTAGAAAGTTGTCATCTAAGAACATCAGAAATGTATTAAAATAAGCATGGATCAAGCAAACCGGCTCATCTGCCGATCTAATCTGGAGCTGAAAAAAGTAGGCACGTCCATCACCTTCGCAATCCTTATTCGTACACTGCGCAGCCGTTGTGTCCACGTTGTCCCACGATCCTTCGCCTCCAAGAACATCGTCGACCTCCTTTTGCTTCATAGTTTTGCGATTATAGAGCTTACCACGTTAATAAATTGTGGTGATACACGAGGACTCATACGTGTTGTTCGATCGGAAATTGATAGGGACAGGTCCGGCACTCGAATCGATTTGTGCCGGTGTCTGCTATGCCTACTAGTAAATGATTGCCGCATGCTAAGAACAGATGAGCTGATGTTTCCGCGGCATTGACGTGTGGAACTTGCTTGGGCAGAAGGTTGGCATGCTTTGGGACTACCAAGAGCAGATATAGATGCGCCAGTCACTTCTTGCAGTGCTAGCTCCGGTACAAGCAAAATCAGACGCTCCATATATATGCAATTGCAAGGACATTGGATATATCTTGCAAGCTCAAGCTCAAGCTCAATGCAAGTGATCGAGGTTCATGTTCTGTCGCATGAGTGCTGTGGCTGAGGCTATCATGAATTTTGGCTGACGGGACAACTACTCCACCATCACGCACACGCGTGTGCATCCTCGTTCAACAAATGTAAGATGCGGTATATATATGTGCATATACGTGCAATGGTCGTACTATCCACAAGCGCTCCAGCATGACATTTGACACAGTCTTGCGTATCAAGAGGAAGAGAACTGACGATGCTCTGAAAGTCTTGCTTACCAGCGAAAGTGCCGAGCCACAAGGAAAGAAACGGCGTGTTTGGAAGCTCTCTCGTTCTGCAGACTCAAGGGGGATACCCATCCCAATTTCAACACTCTCCAATACAGGCACAGCATCAACGCTGGAAGAACTGCCATCTAGTGAGACAACAACGACATCCCCGCCCCGTTTCAGTGTACGCAAACGGAAGGCCAGTGAATCTTTCACACCAAAGAAGTCCCAACGCATTCTTGACCTGGAACGCGAAGATAGTACACATCACATGAAAAGCGTCCGGTCTCTGGCAGAAGGTGACGCACTTAATGCTATGCTCTCTGAGTATCTTTCCGTCAACGACTTGACCCATACGTCGAGCTCGAGTTTAGAGGACGATTATGTATACGATATCTATTATCCTCAAGCGACAACACAGGCTATCGAAGATGCTACGGCCGCACTTAGATCCAATTATGGCCTTCTGGAACACTTTGACTGGGAAGGCTCTGAGCAGCTCATCGTCGATGACGATGACCGCGAGTCTGCACATGAAGAAAGCGACGATAGCAATGCTGAGGATTGGGTGGGCAACGATTATCCTGACGAAGAAGGCCTTGATAGCTCTGACGGCAGTCTTGTGTTCCGAGGTTCTGATGACGAGAACGACGAGTCTTTTGATCGGGACGACTGGGACTGATGCACTGCAAGGGAGTATTCCATCAAGCACAAATTCGTGCATTCTCCGCGCACGGTGCTCGAGGTATTGGCTCGTGTTCAAAACTGATGCTTCGAATTCAGAGCGTGATCTGAGCACCATGGCATTCGTGTACTGAAACACAATGAGCAGTGATAGCACTGCGTATCATGACACGCTGCGTGAAACCAACAGTGCGGGTACAGGCGGACGGATATAATGTGTATTGTCCCACAATCTCAGAGTTTTCTGGTGCACGTCAAGGAGGTCATTCAAGATCCTCCTCGCTGCTTGATAGAGGCATCGTCAAGCTCGACGTCGTCTATCCTTGTCAAAATCAGATCATGACACACGCGATAGCCATAATATCATTCTTTCATATGATCAGAGCTCTCAACGCAAGCAACATTACGAGCACGTCATCAACATCCGAATCCAATCAGACAGCAGCTTCCTATGCCACTGCTGTCCTGCACACAATTCCAGTCCTTGCGCTTCCAGCGGTGTCTACGACCTCCTTCAATCTTTACACAACGCCATACAACACTGCGAGCCAGACCAATCTGTCTTCATCTACCTCGATAACAACGACGACGACTCCTAGCAGCTCAACCACCGTTGGTAAGCAAGCATCTGGTTCAGCTGTCCTCAATCTTTCTACCATCACAACGTCATCGACTGCGTCTACGACTAGTGAAGCTTCCTCAAGCGACACCACTATAAGCATAGATTCGAACACAACAACAGCAGCTGTGGATCAGATACAATTGGGTATACGTGCGCCGAACGACAAGAATGGCCCATTTTCATACTGGAAAGCGATGGTTCGTTAAATGCTATGCTCATAGCATCTCCTCACTGACAATTACAGGCGAAATTTACCTCGACGTTGACTCTGAAAGAGGCTCTGTCCGCCTCGGTACCTGTGACTAGCAAAGCCTTCGCCGGCAGCGGTCCGCTGAGCCCTCAGAAGGCGAATCCTGGCAATCTTCTCACGAGTCTTGGGTTTGCAGCTTCAACTGGTGCTTCTGATGACTCGCAGTGGCTCACTGAGGTCCAGATTGGCACACCTCCACAAACCTTACTATTGAACTTTGACACTGGATCGTCTGATCTATGGTGCGTGACGATCTGAGACTTGCACGAAGCTAAGCGACTAACATTTATCAGGGTGTTCTCTACTGATCTACCTGTCGCTGATCGACAACAGCAGGTCTTATACAATCCAGCAAATTCCATGACAGCGCTCGCGGCACCATCATCCACGTGGAACATCACTTATGCAGACGCCTCCGGGGCCTCAGGTTTCGTAGGTGTCGACACTGTCGTGCTTGGCGGCAAGTCCATCACGAATCAGGCAGTAGAAAGGGCGACTCATGTATGTTTGCACTCCTGGGTTACGTTTATGAAGTCTAACAAATCAAGGTCTCTAAGGACTTTTTTACCTCGCAAATGGCATCCGGCTTGCTTGGTCTAGGCTTTTCTTCCATCAACACTGTTAAACCAAATCCAGTCATTACTCCAGGTGAGCTTCTTGAGTGGAGACTTGTATGCCTTGAACTCATGAAAGTTTAGTGGAAAACATGATCAAACAAGGTCTGATCTCGAATCCCATCTTCACCGTGACCTTGAAGGACTCGAATTCGAATGCCACTGGTCAAGGAGGCCATTTCACCTTTGGTGCTCTGGATGCCTCGTCGTACATGGGACAGATCTCCTATGCGGCTGTCAACACCTCACAAGGTTTTTGGCAAGTCAATTCGCCATATTTCAAGATTGGACGTAACGGCAACCCCATTCCGAGAAATGGCGCAGGCACCAGGTCGACAGGCACGGTACGGACCGTGTCAAATGCTCAGACTACAGACATGTCCGATCTGGACACGAGTACTGAAGGCCTATCAGTATTTGATGCCGCCAGTATCGCTGCTCAGGTGCTCGCCGCCGGAGTGGACACCGTCTCACGGGCCGCGAACGCCGGTGGCCTACAGCAGCTAGCCATGCCTCAGCATCCAGTCATAGTGGACACCGGGACCAGTCTGATGCTGATTGATGACATGACCCTGCTGACCATCTACAATTCAGTGGCGGGTGCGGTCTTCAACCAGACCGTGGGAGGCTACACGTTACCCTGCACGACCACGTCACCCGACACATTCTACATGATTGGCGACTCCTTCTTTGGCATTCCGGGCAGCAGTCTGCCATTTGCACCGATTGGAGGTGGCATGTGCTTTGGCGGCATCCAGAGCCGCGGCTCCTTCCCCATGGACATTTACGGGGACACATTCATCAAGAACAACTACATTGTCTTTGACCAAGGGGCCACGCCCAAGGTGGGCGTAGCTTATCGTCCCGACATTGTATTCAGCAGGACATGATTCAGCTTTACTCTAATTGCTGGACAGCTCGCCTGGTTGAAGCAATAGGGAGAGAAGGAGAGAGGCGGCAGGATCGCTCTGAGATATCGTGTGGTGCATTAAATAGATGATATGTTACAAAGTAATTAAGCACCATCACCACACATGAATCGGATACTTGAAAAAGAGAAGCAGGCCGAGAGCTATGCAGGAGAGCGAGCAAAAGCGGCGCGAGACCATTCATAAGGGTTATGTCCGTGTGTCAGTGCATACGTAGCCTAGCTATAGACGGGACGCCTGAGACAGAGACTCAGAAGCAGAAGCCAGGAGCAGAACGTGAACCTTGAAGCAGGAATTGAAGCAAAAGTTCTTTGAACCGCGCAAGTGACGGGACCCCGAGTTTGCGGTGGCACCCAATCACAATAGACATAATCAGCCAACAAAACCTCCGCATCCCGCAACCAACAACCCCGTGGACACAACAAGAATGCATTATACCGGGTGCCTCATGGCTGTGTCCGGACATGTGTCCCCACTGTTAAGCAGACATGGCGTCTATAAGTGGCAGACGCCCACTTTTGCCAATGTAGGGTAAGCTTCACGTGCGGACACGGGGAATGCGAGGACTTCGTCGTCTTGGCGTCCTGTGAAACAGCGTAGTCTGTGGTGTATTTCCTATGAACTGCGCTAAACAGCGTGGTCAGCTAAGCTACGTCTAGCAGCGTGATAAAGTCACGTAGGTGGGCTTACAGCCCATTTCCGCCTACTCACTGCGTGGCTGAACTCAAGGAAGACAACGTAAATCGACGAATTTGTACGGGAAGAGGGTGTCGTGCGATCCGTGGAAGATGGACGT